>JAKSZP010018558.1:0-156956 GCA_022478985.1 Massospora cicadina
TGCCCACCATGAGCTAACGGTTTGCATGGATCACCCAGCCCTTATGTATTTTCACAAACTCCAAAATTGGCGCACCGGCAGGCCCAAACCTATCAGGACCTGTGCAGTTTTAACTTCAAATATGAATTTGTTAAAGGTGCGCTCAATGTACTTCCCAATTTTCTAAGCCATAGTCCCGCTCACTGTCCCTTGGAACCTGAGGAAGTGGATCTCATTACCATGATTCCTGCCACTCAGATTATGTATAGTGTTCCCCCCATTGTTTCCTCCATCACATTGGCTCCTGACGCCCCATTATTGGCTCAGGTGTTAGCTAGTCAAATGGCCTACCCTGATGGCGTAAAGTTGGTTGAGCAGTTGGTTCACTCGAGTCAAAAACACTCATTATACTCCTTAGAAGAGGGACTCATTTACTTCTGTTCTTGCATTTGGGTTTCCCCCTTCTTCTGATCAGAGGTATTCCGCGCACACCAAGATCCTCACACGGTCAGACATCCTGGTAACAAGAAGTGCATAGATCTGATCAAGCGAACCTTTAATTGGGTGGGACTGACCAAATAGGTCCTGTGTTGGATTGCCGATTGTGTTACTTGTGCTAAGCTAAGTCAGATCACTCTGGAAAGAATGGCCTCCTGCACCCCTTACAGCAGGCGGATGGTCCATGGACCTCGGTGTCCATAGACTTTATCGTTGATCTCCCCTGTTCTAATGGGTTCAGAGTGGTGATGGTAGTGGTGGATTGTTTCACGAAATTTTCCCTCTTTATCCCTTGTACTTCCATGATTACATCAGAAGTAACTGCCCATCTTTTCATATGACATGTGTTTTTGATGTTTGGTCTTCCCCAGGAAATCGTTAGTGACCGGGGTACTCAGTTTACCATGCAGTTTTGGAGTGAAGACCTATCAATCCTGAAGATATTCCCCTGTCAATCCACGGCGTATCACCCCCAGTCTGATGGACAGACTGAGCGGGTCAATCAAGTTTTCAAACAGTACCTGCGTTGCTATGCTGCAGCAGCGCAGGATACTTGGGCCAGTGACTTACCCCTCGCCCAATTTGCTTATAATAATGAGATCCACGCATCCACAGGGTTTTCCCCTTATGAAACAACATTGCATTATAATCCTTCGTTTTCAGTCAGCCTGTGCTTATGACCTGAGGTTCAAGCTGCTGCGGACCACAATGCCCATATTTGATTGACTCAAGCTTTAGTGCGGGAACACCTCACCAAAGCTATCAATGATTACAAGCAATTCACAGATCGTAAGCGCCTTCCAGGTCATGACTTTACAGTGGGCTCCTACGTCATGCTTGATACTCATCATTTGAAAATTCAAACCCCTTCCTGCAAGTTCACCAGTAAGCGCTCGGGACCCATTTAGTGGAAGAAGTATTGGGCAACGGGGCGTTCCATCTGAAGCTTCCCACGCATTGGAAGCAGCACCCAGTTTTCTATGTTTACCAGCTGTCACCCTTCAAGGGTGCAATTCCCATGGATCCAGAACCAATCGTCATTGATGATGGGGAAGAAGCTGAAGTAGAGGCCATCCTGGCATCTCAGAAGTCGTGACGTTCAGTTCAATATCTTGTGGCCTGAAAAGGGTATCTGGCCTACAAAAATAGTTAGTCAAGGCATGCAATTGCGCGCATTGCATGGACCTGATCAAAGCTTTTCACATATCCCACCCTGAGGCTCCCTGTCCTCCCCTTAAAATCGCGACAATTATGGCTATCAAGTTACCCAAAGCACACAAGAATGTGGCTCTAGTGCAGTTTCCAGTGGGGGGTCCTTCCTTTAGAAAAAGGAAAGGGTAATGTAAGTCCCGGGGAATGTCCCTTGGCTCTTGATTGGGCCATCTTCCCGTTACCAAATAAAAAGACACCAAAGAGGATGGCGGTACCCCTCATTACTCAGGGAGATCTCACTCACATAGTAGATGAGCAATGGGTAACAGCTCTTCCGCTTTGGATCCCACCCCCAGTACCCACACTCACATTAGCAGAACTGTTGCAGGGAATTAGCGAAATCTGCGCCGAGATTGCCAAATTGAAATCAGTCAGATCTAATTTGAGTGGCAAGCTGGCCGATGGCCAAATTTCAAATGGCTGTAAAGGCATGAAGAATGAGATATCAGCTGGATCACCTGATGGCTCCAATTCAATCAATAAGCCAGTAGAACAAATATCGGGCATCATTGATGAGGGTTCAAAGCCCTCAAATAGTAATCTGGGTGTTGCGGCCAATGTGTTGCCATTGACCAAACGGACAGTTCAGAGACCGAGAGCAGGCAGGTTGGGTGTCCCAAACCTGTTCCCAACCAAATGGACTAGTCTATATATGGGGTGGCCTTGGGGGATTCTCATTGCTCATCAGGAAAAAGCCATTGTGCCAACTGTCAGAAATGTAGCCAAGCCACGGTTTGGACGTTTGAGGTCAAACCAACAGAGACTCAGCCTACCGCCAAATTTTGCAATGTTGGTTCTCAAGGAACAAACACGCCCATTACTGAACAATTTGTTGGTTAGGTCGCAATTGTGGGACCCAATCCTGTCTTGTCACTACCCCAATTGACCACTTTTTAATCAGTTGCACAAGCACTGAGAAAACTGTTGGTCAATGTTCTTACTTTCCTTCAAATAAATTTTACCAAAAAAAACTAAATTTAAATATTTTCTTCTGACCGCATCCCTGATGACATTCCCCCGGTGGCCATCAGTCTGTTCACCGGATGGGTTCTACCAGTATTCTTGGTCACTATGGCCCCCTATATCATCAATTGGGTTCAGCGAGTCCAGTATTTTTGGCTCTATAACCCCAAGATCGTTACTTTCCATCAGCAATACATGAAGATCTTGTGGCCATATGCCCACCAATTGCAAGAGAGAATCTGCCTTCTTGTCACCCCGGTTGAGATGGCACCATATGCTGAGGATCTTGTTGAGACTAACTCAGTGATCCCACCCCTGCAGCAAGGCCCCTGGGTCAGGAGTGGGTTCAGTGTGGTTCATTATTGGGATCATTCTCACCATGTTGCTACACCAACACTCCGTCGTCTTCCACTGCCTGGCTCCATACCAAGTCATTCAGTTGGCACTGCCTCTAGCATTCTGGCTTTCTTTTTGGGCACTTATACATCCCAACTGGCAGGCTGGTCTAAACTTCTTCTGCCGTTTCCATGACACCCAAACATAAGAACTTCTTAGCAAACATCCCTGGAGAGGGGGTGGAGCCCAAGAAGGAGGAGAGGGTTTTGTCATGGTTGGATGACTTTATAGTGGGAACCAACGCCAAAAATAAGGCTGGGCGACAGGAGGCCCAGAAGGTGAAGCTTCATGCTCTTCTTGACCTGAAACACACATTAGACCAACGCTGGGTGCAAGCAAAATATTCAGGTTGGTACTAATGGGGTGCAAAACGCCCAGCCCCTTATCTTGGCCCAGGCACTGAAATGAACGATCTATGTAATGAACAAAGACAGTTCATTTTGGTTAATTGGAGAATGAGGGTTTGAATCCCATTTGAGTTATGAAATCATGTGCTCAGGTAGTATACAGCTTCAATCAATCACTTAAGTGAAGGCTCTTTTCAGTGTATTTTACAAAATTGGATGGGAGCATTTGTCCATTTGAGCGTCTAGGCTTGGGCACACTTCTGAAGACCCATAATTACCTTGACCCATTTTAAATATGTTTTTGCAACCAATATTTCTTGTTGGTCGACTTTCACAAATAAATTTACCCATTTTTTACGTTTTCTTATGGTTCCTTGGGTGAACTTGGGTGCGGACCTCTTTGAGGAGGTCTCCAACTATGTTGGCCACTGCATACTTTCCCAATTTACAAAAGTTTTGGGTGCTCCATTGGGCCGCTCCGGTCCCCTCCAAATTTGAGGCTCCCAAACATCCTGGCACCAATTTACACTTGATTATGGACTCCCCTCTGGGGTCCACTCAAGCTGGGCTGTTTCTAGCTTACCTGGTACTTATATTGCGCTCTACACCCTTGGCTTGGGTCCCTTTTGTACAGGCCCCATTTGAGCTGCCTTGTTTCCCAATCTTCTATGGCTAGTTTCCTAGCAGTGTGGTTTTACATCCCACACCACCTCGCTGGGAACGAGAGAGTTACAGACACTCTCTTGACACTGACGCTAATTTATAACATGTTATTGACACTACACAAGCAGTTTTTATTAATTAGTTATCTATGACCTATTTGTTTGTTACTCCAGTGATCTTAGTTTCTTGTCTGTTTAAACAAAATCTCATGTATTTCAACATCTTAAACCCTCTACTGCGGCAATTTTTTGATAACTCACCCATGGGGTCACTTGACAGACTATTAGGTTTAAATTTAATTTTGTGAGATAGTGTCTCTTATAATACTTCTTTATAACATGAGACAATATTTTTTTTACTAACTATGTGGATAGTCAACTCATGTCCTTAGTGATTATTGAATTTATTAGCTTCTATTAGTAGTTCTGGTTATAATTGAAATTATTTTATAGCTGGAAATTAGAGACAATAAATACTAGATAATGATTCATCTATATATAAATTATTTAATCTGTAGCAAAGGCTATATCTTCCCTCATTACTCCCTGTTGAGACCTTTTTTAATAACAAAATATAATGTTATAATAAATTGGTTTTTACCACTATCCAATTGAAGTATTTTATTTATATATTGTGTTTTATAGTTACTGACCATTCAATGTATAGCTTATCTAGTTTGTTGATTATACTAACGATAGCAATAGTACTAACCAAAAAATTTGTGTTTCTATAAGCTCTAGATATTTAGATCCTTAAAGAATAAATGTAGTACTAGTATTTTAATAGAAAACTGATGCATTTTGTTAATTGAGTACCTTGATGACACTATCCTTATAATAAATATTATGAAATATTTTATCTAATTTACATTAAATCATTCTAATCTGATAGAACTACATGGCATAATTGCTAGTGGTAACCTATTGCAGAGTATTTTAGCAATGGCAAGAGAAACAGAGTTCTAATTATATGATATCAACTTTACTTTACCACTGCTTATTTAATAAATAAAATCTATATTATATATAAAGGACGCTAAAAATTAATTTTTATTAGTCTTCATTTCTAGAAATAGCGCTAAAAACGTCATGCCACAGCTGTTCTATATAAATTAGTGATTCATTTATACAGAAGCTCTGTAATTAATTCAAGTAAAAAACTAAACAAAACATTAAAGTCGTTCAATCTATTTTCTAATTTATAGAAAAATTATATGCACCATCTATGATTGCTTTGACAAATCCACTTTTCATTACATTAATATCAGATAAAGAAACATAACTTATACCACAACCTTTGTGATCAACTTTTTCTGAATTTATTACAAATCAAAGTATATAGATGCATAGGCTCAATTGAAATTTTAAGGTAGATATCAGATTAAAACAAAGTAAGAACGTTTAATTTATTAACATTTAGCTATTCAGTCTTAAGCCCAATTGGAGTCCTATCTAACTTACCAACATATTATTGAGTTACAAGTAATCTTTGTAAAGACATGAGTAATTTTTAGTTTTTCCTTTTCCAACATTTAAAGATGATCAATATTGGTTTAAGACTCCTGAGGTATCTGGTTAATCAGGACCTCTAGAGGCTACTGGTGTGCAAGGACCTGTAGGTCCTGTTAAATAAGATGAAAGGATCCTCCTGAAGATTCTAGAACTGATAACATCATATCAATGAACTCTAAAATGTGATAATCCAAAATTTTTTTACTAGGATAATAAAGTAGTCACTTGTTGTGGAATTTATATGGATAGTATCCTGCCTAATTCTTGATGTATACATCTTTGCTTATAATGGGAAAATCGCAAACAAAGCTGATTAGGACGGTCCATATCAAATTATAATTAGGAAATATTATCAGATGAGTTCTCTAATGGCTTTATACATTATGCATAACCAACGAGATAAGAAATTATCACCTTATATGACTACTTACTTAACGATTTTTAAAATTTTTCAAATAGATAATTTTTTATAATAGCTCTAGTGGTTGTAATACCAGTTTGACGCCATTTAAAACCATAGATCCAAAATAATTTGATGCCTTTGAATTATAATGATGAACTTTTATCCATATGGTTAAAACCATATGACTCTTAACTTTTTGTTAAACATATTCAATGACAAAATCCTAGTAAAAGTAAAAATTTCATATCTTTATATCTATAAAAGTTTTAGTATGAAGTTAAAAACATATAAAAGCTCATGTACCTTCCATATAGTCCTGGCACATGGATTAAGAATATGTTTCCTCATTATAAACCATCCAATTATTATATAATTGAAAGCGTTTGATAGAGTTTGAGATAAGAATGAAACATTATCTTAACTCTGTAACCATGTCCCCACAAATTGGCCATCAATTTGGCTTTCTCTAACCAATAGAGCCAAAAGAGAAGAAGTTGAAGAGAAATATCATCAGGAATCGTCACAAGGAGTTAATCACTTTGTACCAATTATTGATAAGCTAATGAATTTGCTTTCCATCACCAAAATGGGGTTAGGGAGCTCTAGAATAATAGTTTATGAGTCACCAGATGGAAGGGAAGGACAAAAGTCAATTTTTCTGATCTTCATCTATATAACAGAGAATAACATGATTGTGGAGTACCCAAACAAAACTCCCGCCTGATGTTTCCATTCACCCTATAGCATCTATTGGTTTTAAAATAAAAATGGTTTTTGACTTTATCACCTTTTTGTAAAATAAGATTGCATTATATTGCTAATTATAGCATGTTAAGTTCTTAATGCAGTTGTAATCATGTAAGTTAATCTTCAAACCCTTCCAATATAGAAGGCACCTATCAATTGTTATTTGAAAGCTAATTTACCTATATACCATCCCAAGAGAATATAAATTCTAAAATAAAACATCTCTGTGACCAAATAAAACAACACTCTTGTATTAATGTATGCAAGAGACTGAAAGTCCTCTTTAATGATTAAATTCTAAGTGAATTCACGGTGGTTAAATAGCAAAAATATAAACTTTATTTATCTTTGATAGGATAGTCTTTTACTGAGATCATAAATAGTTATTTTGCTTTTTATACAAAAATAACTCATAGTTGTTGTATCATATATGACACAAAACTACAGTAAAGTCTGTTTATTATCTCATACCTATCTTCAAATGAAATACAATGAAGTAAATTAACATTTCTATTATGTATTAATAGAACTATATTAGTATACCATCTGATTATTAATTTCTTTTTTTTAGTACTAGATGGTCCCAACTGATTATTAATTTCTGTATTTGAACATCCGAGTACTTCAGATAGACTTCATATTCATGTTGTTGTCTCATCCAATAATATATGACTTTTATATAAATGTAAAGTCATAGAGAATTAAATACAAAATGAGCTTTTGAACCAAATAATAAATCATTAAAAGAAGTAAGCATAGATCATGATGCTTCTAAACTAGAGACACTGTTTCGCCTCCTCAAACCTTGTTTTTTTCTTTAGATAATAGAATATATTGTTTCTTTGCGTATATTTCACATAGTTTATTGAATCTTTTCTACCATTTTTAGGTGATAAGCGTCTAATGTTAGCTTTCTCTTACAATGATAATTTCCCCACTATTCACTTGCAATCAAGTTGATAAACCCGAAACACTTATAGAAAAACTATATTTACTACAATGGCCAATTTCCCATTTGTAAGATTTTGATATAATTCAACCTCATTGAATAATTGGTTATAAGGATTATGCTTTAACCTCACTCTTAAATTTTAAAGGTTTTGAGTAATGATACAATAAGGTATTTTTTCAATTTGTTGTCAATAAGCCCCATGTAAAAGTAATCATCATAGAATTTCTCGAAAAATCAGATTGAACTTATGTTTGCTTTATGAGATTGTATATGACTCTTTTAGCTTCAAACATTTTATTGTATTAATTATACTACAGTTTTTGCAATCTTAATTAGTTACATGACTCATTTTATAAAGATAAGAAATAATAGTTATGAGATCTTGTTTAAAGTTTAGTTGGTGGGCAATTTTAGGATTACAATTATCATAAAGGTGACTATCTCTATTTTGTTATCACATTACATAAAGCTTAATTTTCTCTTTAAAAATGGTGTGCATTAAACTTCCTCTTATATTCTTCTGCAGAAAATATATAACATCAGATAAAGTGAAAAACAATTCTCCGCTTATAAGTTTTCTTTAAATGAAGTTATTTACATTAGTGCTCCAATAAATCCACATTCCTTCTGTTCCCCTTTACATTATGGATTCTTAGATATGCGTACATTTTCCTAAGGATCATAATTTATAAATCTATAGTCATACTCATCTGTTAATTAGATTTCTAACATTCCCTGAGACCTTGAAATGGCCTATGATCACCAAATCTTATCTGTTGGTGAGACTTATTAGGGGTGCTAATTATCTTCTTAGCACAAAAATATTGTATATAAAATGCTTTTGGATTCTAAAATCTTTATTGTATTTAATGATGGACAATACAGGACTAAAGGTATAAGTTATTTCTTCAATAACTACATTAAAATGTTAAAAAATCTTACATCTAGACAATTAATGCCATAAATATCTCACCTTACCTGGAATAGGGCGTCCCAAGGGAGGAAAAAAGATTAAAAAAGACACCAAACACCATTATGAAGTTAATAGAGATTGCTCCAAATTAATTAATAAAAGGTAAATTGTGGCGGAGCCAACAGTAAAGAATTCACTTGAACATTCAGTTGGAAAAGCTATGTAGAAGAATGGCCAGAAGAGATATAAAAAAGAAAGATTGTTGTTAAAAATAGGGAATTTTAATAAAGTGACCTCTTGCAATATCAATTATAACTGGGATTGGAAAACGTTTTAAAACACATAATATTGTTATTATAGTAGGAATGATCTTGAGGGTGGCAAAGTTTCTTTCCATTTTTCAGTGTGAGCTTACCTATCAAAATAAAAGTTTCTCTTAGAATAGTTTTGTTATATTTTCATGGAGCTTATCATAATTTTAAACTAAAGTTTGCAACCAATTGACTTGTAGCTTTTTAAATTTTTAAATTTATTGTGGGAAGGCCAACCATGGGACAGACACTTCCGAATATGACTCAGGACAGATAAACTTAGTACCAGGGGAGGCACACCAGAGAAGCGATGCTATCTCTTGTTGCCAGTGGGAACGTCACTTATGGGGAGGGGGAGGGAACGTGTGAAGGGACTGTAGCCACTATTGAGCACGTGTGGAGGAAGGGGTCTGATTTGATGAACCAGACTGGGAACCAGGAGGAGACCAGCTGTCGGTGACGCGGTGGGAGGTATCCAAACATCCACGCTTGAAAGTGGTCCATCAAATGAGACCGGAATCTGTGGACAGTTTATGGGAGGGTGGGGGTGGAGCCTGCGATGGCATCTAAGACAATTGTGTGGATGGTCCACATGGCGATTGCAACCACCAGAGCACGGAGGGAGGGTGGAAGGGAGGAGGCCATTGATAGAGAAAACATATCTCTTGACAGACTGAAGGGATGCGTTTGATCCTGGCCCAGCAGACGTTGAACTTCGCGCCATATCGCTTTAGAGGTGGGGCACTTCTCCAGGCGGTGGAACAGCGTTCCATACTGGCCGCACATGACACAGGATGAATGTAAAGTGTTAGAGCGCTCAGCTGTACGATACACCCGCCTCAGGCAGCGTCACACATGGGAGTGGACTTGAGGCTGCAACAGAGGGTGGTGTACATATTTCCAGATTGTTTTTTGGGTCTCAATGGAATAAGAAATGTCCATCATGTCCAGGTAGTCCACCCTGGATAGGACATGGGGCCGAATGGGGATCACGCCATCATGGATGGGTAGCCCCTGTACCTCTTGTGTGAATTGAGGAGAGGGGCGGCCTCTTTGGGTTGTATGTCCTCTAATACGAATTCTCCACTCTGCGCTCCACATGGAGAGTAGGATTTGTTTATAGTGGGTTTTTGTCCCGTGAGGACCTGTGGCCGATGTGTGTGATGTGAGGTATTTCATCAGGGAGTGGGGGTTTGATGGATTGTTGAGGCCCAAGGCTTGGGAGAAGTTGGAGCGGGCTGCACGGGACCAGTGTTGGGATGGGAGTGTAGGAGCGGTGACAGCCGCGATCCAGGTGCCCAGGATCTTGGCAGCATGGGCTTTGAAGTCAAGCAGGCCCATGCCACCATGATGATGAGGGCCAAACATGACCTCTAGCCGCACTGGTGGAGGGCGGCCTGACCAAAGCCATCCTTGTAGCAAAGCATACAGGGATTTGAAGAAGCTTGGGGAGAAGGGGATGGCGTGGGCTCTGAACCAGACTTTGGATAGGAGCATAGAGTTGGCTAGAACAACCCTGCCAGTAAGGGAAGTAGGGTGGGCTCTGAGAGAGGCGATTCACTTCGTCATGTTGTCCAGAATATGGCACTCCATTACTGCTGACGCGTATCCGCCTGCCTCCATCCACACGCCCAGATGGCGCACCGGTCCTATGGTAGGGCGTGGCATGAAGGGGAGCACCAGTGGAGCGGTGTGTGTTGATTTAGTAAGGCGAGGACGTGGGCGAGCAGATGGGCCGGGTTGGGAACTAATTGCTGGGGCCCAGCAGTTCTGAAACTGACCAAGGAGGATGATCTCAGTTTTGGAGGCGTTCAGTGCCGCGTTGCTTACCCAGGGTTATTCCTGGATGAGAGCTTCAAGCGCGCGTGCATCTTGATTATTAAACACCTTAACCACACAATCATCTGCGAACGCCAATATTTTGACTGGGGCTTGGCCTGGCACATGGACCCCAGTGAGTTGGGTATTCACATTTTGCAGTAGTGGGTCAAGGCTGAAGTTGTATAAGAGTGGGCTAAGGGGGTCCCCTTGTTGCAAGCCCCTTTGAGGGCGGACTACTTCCGTTAGGAAGCCAGGGCCACGCACTGCCATTGTTTTAGATTCCGTGAGCAGCATCACCCAGTTGATGAAGCAAGGGGGTAGGCGGAATTGATGGAGGCAGGCCCTTAGGTATTCCCAGTTTATTCTATCATAGGCCTTTTGTTGGTCCAAGAATACAAGTGCCCCAGAGGCTGTGGACTAACATACATTAGCCACAGAGTGCACGCTATCCCAAATTGACCTTCTGGGGATGAAACCAAATTGTTCTGGGGAGATGGCGGCAGATACTACAGTCCCTAATCGGTTAGCCATAATTTTTGTTAAAATTTTGGTGTCTGTGTTTGTTAGAGAAATGGGGCACCAGTTGGCTAAGTCAAGCTTATCCCCTTTCTTGAAGAGTGTGACAGTAAAGGCCTCATGTCCTCCTGGTAGGAGGCGCGTTTCCAACAGGATTTGGTTAAGTGAGGCAAGCAGAAGTGGGGATATATATTTGAAATATTTTTTGTAGAACTCATATGGAATGCCATCTGGGCCTGGGCATTTTTGGTTTGGCGCACCGCGATTGGCTGTCCATAATTTGTTCAGAGTAATTAAATTCATTATTTCTGGGTATCGGAAAATGGTGCAGATATGAGCTCAGTTGAGAAATTCTGCCACTTCGGCCAGCTGAATTGGTTCATCTTGGTACAACTTGGAGTAATATTTTTGCATTTTGATTGCCACTTTGACTGGTGTATCCTCATTAGAATTATCCAATCTTCGCACCTGTGTGCAGGCCAAACTCTGGCATGGTGCGAAATTTTTTTAAAGAAATATGCGGTGCACTTGTCATCTTTAGTGATGCGTGTGGCCCTATATTGGACACAAACCTGATGTTTGTGTTGCCTTTTGAGTGCGTTGAGGTGGGCGGCTGCCTCTGCCCACTTCCAGCCCCATGCAGGGCTGTATCCTGTAGCTGGAATGTTGGACTCCAAGTGTGCCAATTCTGCCAGAGCGCGTGAGATAACCATTGATGTGGCTCATGAGCATCTGGAGGAGAGATGGCGAGAGTGGCGGATGGTGACCTCTTTGAAAGTTGCCCATGTGGAAATGGGGTCCATGCAAAATGGTGCAAAAACTTTTTTGCCAAAGTTGCCTCTTCCACCCACGTGGAAAATCCTGGTGACGCGAGCTCAGGGGGGCAGATTTTGCACCAATGTGGGGCCTTAGAAACTGTGACAGGTAGGTGGTATGTTATTGAGACCAGTCAGTGGTCAGGCAATTCCATTTTTGTTGTCTTGAAGTGGGAGATGTGGGGTTGGAATTTCGCCGGCATTAGAATAAGGTTGATGCGGGTCATGGACCTTAATTGGCCGTTGTGGACGTGGGGATGCATCATGTTTTTGAGCAGTGGGGCATGTTGCGGCAGCGCATCCATTAACCCAAGGGTGGCCTTTAGAACGCGTAGTTCAACGTGACCCTGTGGGGCGTGGGGTGAGGGAGGCCACCAGTCCATTGGTGAGGTTAGCCAACAGTTCATGTCACTGACTAGGAAAGAATCGGGGGGTAGCAGGAGGGATTTGACCAATGAGAAAAATTCTGGATGCTCGTGTGCACCATTTGGGGCATAAATGTTGATGATTGCATGCGCTACATTAGACCACGAGAAGGTGATGATGAGCACTCGGCCATTTAGGAATGTTTCTGAGGATAAGAATTTGAAAAAATTATTTTTCTGAATTAGCACCCCACAGTGCTTCGACCAAAAGGATAGGGATGGGAGGAGCATTGTTTTCCAAGTTTCCTTGGAACCTCATGGACAGTGGGACTCCTGGATGGCCAGGATATCCACGGGTAAATTGTGTTGTAAAAAACTCAGTTTCCTAGCCCAGGACAGGGAGGCCTTGAGTCCGGCGATATTCAATGTCCCTAAAGTGAAGGTTTCCCCCATCGCACCTTAGGTGTGAGGGGGTGGGCCCCTGGGCCCACTAGCCTCTTCTAGGTCCCCACAGGCTTTCACAGCAGTGCGGGTGTTAGCAGCAACGCTATCAGAGTTTTTGTTGATTTTTGCAGAAAGAATCACATTGGTTTTGTTTTTTGCTTTTTGTTTTCCCGATGCTGGATGAATTTTTTGCGGTGTGGATGAGTTTGGTGCACCATTGAGCGGGTCAAAAAAAATTTTTTCAGTTGGGATAGGTCCCAAGTCAGTTTTGACTGGAGCTTGGGTGCAACGATTGGGTGAGATTGAGTCTCCCATCAGATCCTCAGATTGAGTGGCCCACACAGCATGGGCTTCCCAATCTGATTGGTTGATGGATTCCCAAGTTGCTTCTACCACAAAGGTTTCCATGTCCTCCTGGCGTTGTGATTGTGGGATAGTGGTGGTGGCCTTGGCTGTTTCCTTGGCCGTGGCCCTATGGGCCTGCTTAGCCTTCTTCCATTCTTGCGGGGAGATAGGCTTTACCAATAAGTAGCAGCCTTGTGCTTCCCACGGGAAAGCCTCCTTGGTGCTTGCAGTTGGTTCATAGTGCGCCTCTCCATTGGCCATGGTCACTGAGGGGTGCTCTTGGAATGTGACGCCCTCCTTGATGGGGCATGCGTGCGCCTTGTGGCCAAACGCATCACAGTGGGTGCAAATGGGGGGCGCGCTTTCCACGGTCACCCAGAATGAGTGGGTGGTATGCCCTGCGATGTCAATAAAGGTGGAGTGCGGGATCTGGGTTAGGTCCTCCACAATCTCCTCAGTTGGGGTCAGAACTGCGATGGCTTTGCTGGTGCACAGGTGTGTCATCAGCGTGAAGCGTTGCATTTCAAAAGATTGTATTTCGCCATATACGGCGAGACCATCTTTCAGGTGTTGTTCCAAAATGTCACATTTTACCGTAGTAGGCAAAAAGTCAAACGTGAGGAAGATTTGGTTTGATTTTGTCCATCTGGTGCATTTGGTTTTGATGACCCATTGCCCTTTGGGGAGGTTGACCACTACACGCACCGCTGCAGCCTCGTCTGCTGCTTTTTTGCTCTCAAAACCTAGGTCCAGCCAACCGCATGACATGGAGTGAGGTGCAACGTACACCGCAGTCAGGAAAATTTTGTGTACATCTTCACAAAATTTTCCCATAAGGCCATTTTTTGGATGTCCAGATACACGCAGACTCCGAATTCCACCAATGAAAGTGGTTGGGAGTGTGGCGTGTTGATGTACTGGTTACATCATGCTTGCCATGCGAGTATCTCTGGGGAAATTGAGACTGCTAGTTTTTTAAGATTTTTGTCTATTCCACCAGATTCTCCGGGGCGTTTTTGAACATTGGAGGCCGCGGGCCTTCCACCTGCTCCTCTTACCTTGCTTACCCAACTGCTCCCTGACATGGGCGCAGACTAATCTCCTCTGTGAGATTATCAAACTAGATTCAGTCTTGAATTGAATAGATTGCAATAGTGATTGCAACAAAAAAGAAAAGTTGACTTGTAGCTTTTTAAAAATTTCCAACATTAAGTTTAGAAATCTAATTGGATCACTCATTTAATTTTATGAAATCTGCGCCTCCTTCCCCTGCTGAACTCCTCCAAGAAATTTTAGATATTTTTTATTTGCTATACCTGATTCCCTTGCTATCTTGGCCAGTGATTTACTGATAACTTTAGTAATGCACTTGTATAGTTCAAAAAACCACTTCTGGCTTTCTCTATTTCTTGTTACATATGCTTTATTGGAATTTTGTGAGAAATTAAGATAAGCAGGCACTATGAAGGCTATTTAGTTATTAGTTTCATGGCTCTAATGAAGATCAACACAATTGCAACGAAGTTATTAGTTTCGCTGCTATAGATGATTCCAATTGGAAGTACAGAATCATGTATAAAAATAGACCAAAATTAAACTACACGAGATGAGAATTGAGGTACTTTATTAAATAAAAATCAGAGATATTTATAGGGAAAATTTGGTAGTTCTTCATAAGGATTTCTGTGATTCACCTGAGGTAAGATCTTTCCTACTAGAGGAATGATAAAGCTGATTATCTTTATTATTAAAATACTTGTGATGATCATACCTAATAGAGCTCTTGTTAGATGCAATCAACCTTCTTAGTGAGGGCTTAGTCCCTTCAAAATTAGTCATTTCAGATTGCTAAATCGCCTCAGATTGCTGAGCTTCTTTGGATAGATTAACCTCACTCATCATAGGAGGCTGATAACTCAAAAGGATCTTTCTTCAGTCAATTTGAGAATTGATAATACCCTTTGTGGATTTTACAATTTCATTAGACTAAGATATCAAATCTCAATCTGGAGTAATTCTGGTCATCTTAGTTGTATCTCTAACAATGCCCCCAAGATCTTACATAGGGGACACATATTTGTAAAAATCTACTATGCACTCTATTGATAACAGTACTAGTATCAATAGCGGCAATGGAGTATTCAATACCCTGATGATAAATAATATGATAAGGACCAGCTTTAAGGTGTCCAATTTGTGAATCCTTCCTCCCAGCCTATGGTGGTAGAAGTTTACATGATCTTCAACTTGATATTCTGGTAATGTAGGTCTACTAGCGTTGGTTCTGGTACCTTCCTTCAAGGTGGTAGAAGCAAGGGAACTTGAAGCTAATGCTTGTAAGTGGATGATTTCATCAGCTTTTCTCTGCATGTCTAAATTGGTAGTTTGTAGGGTAGCCTCTTCAAGTATAGGTTGTACACTTGAAGGGAGGATAGGTTCCTGACCATATAAAGCTTTAAAAAGAGACATTCCAATAATACGATGGTAGCTAACTCTATAGGCTAACATCGCACTAGGTAAGTAAAGGTTCCACCTACTAGGATCATTGGAAGCTATCTTTTGAAGAATGGCTGCGAGGGTACCATTTGCTCATTTGACCGCACCATTAGTAGAAGGATTATAAGGGATCAGAAAGGACTGATAAGTACCCATTAGTTTAGTATGCTCAGCTACCACCTGAGAAATGAAGTTAGTCCCATTATCTGATAACAGGACTTTTGGGCTACCATGCCTGGTTAAAAGCTGCTTGAAAAGAAAGGACGCTGTCACCTTGGTGGTAACCATGGAAACTGAAATAGCTTCAATCCATTTAGTAAAATGGTTGATAGCTAACAGAATATATTGATGTCCATAAGTGGCCATAGGGAAAGGACCCATCACATCAATACTCATAGTAGAAAAGGGTTTGGAAGGTCCCACAATTTGGTGTTGAAACGTCAGATTTCCACCACGTTGTTGTTGGCACTTTCGACAGGATTCCAGCACATTGTGTACAGATTCCAGCATGTTATCCCAGTAAAAATGATTTTTTGACCACTGTAGCGTCTTAGCAACAGCTCCATGACCTACAGCTTGGTGGGCCTCCATGATAGTATCAGTCCTCACAGAGGGCTGAATAAAAGGAAACCACTTAGATCCTGACTTTTTATATAATGAACCTTCTTTAACCTGAGTGTCTTCAGTTAAGGATTGTAACTTTGAGATAACATCCTTAGATTCACGGAACCAGAGTTAAGGTCTACCAAATAATTCATAAATATGATCTTCCTCTGCAGAGAATAACATTAAGATAGGCAATTGAGCAAAGGCCATCAGCGTTTTGATGTATAGCTCCAGCGCGATGTTGAATAGTAAAGCCATAGTTTTTAGGCTTTAGAGCCCATATAGCTTAGCGTACATCTGGATCCTTCATTTGTTGCAACCACTTCAGGGGAAGCGTGATCCGTTACAATAGTGAAATGCTTGCCATATAGATAAGGATGGAAATGCTTGATGGTGGATAACACAGCGAGGCATTCTCTCTCAGTAACGCTATAATTGCGTTCAGCCTTAGAAAGGGTTTTACTTTAGTAAGCGATGGGGTGATCAACCAGATTGGTATCATGTTGATCCAGAATGGCCCCAATAGCAATATCACTGGCATTGGTAAATAGTATAAAAGGTTTGGAAAAGTCAGGATGGGCTAAGACTGGGGCACTCATTAAGGCTTGGAGAAACATATTGAAGGATTGTTGCTGCGATTCTTCCCATACAAAAGGAACTTTCTTGTGCAAAAGGTAAACTCAAGGCTCTGCAATTTTCGCAAAATGGGGTATGAATTGTCAGTAATAACCTGCCATCCCTAAAAACACTTGAATATTGCACAAGCTTTTAGGAACATGAATGTCCAAAATAGCCTTTATCTTATTAGATAAGGGTAAAATACCCTCACAATTAACTTTAAATCCCAAAATTTCATCTCATTCTAAAAAAAGAACACTTTGATGGTTTAAGCTTAAGCGAGACACAACGCAGTCAGTAAAAAAACTTCCTTCAAATGAGCCAAATGCTCGTTAAAAGTGCGTGAAAAACAGTAACATAATCTAGATAAACTAAAACACAAGAAAGTTTCAAATCCCCAAACAAGCCATCCATAACTCATTGCAAAGTAACAGGGGCATTGCAAAGCCCCTGCGGCATATGGGTTAGCTCAAATAGCCCCTCACTAGAAATTAGAGCACATTTTTACCAATCTTCTGGGGCATGATCAATTTGCCAATAACCACTCGTAAGGTCCATAGCCAAGAATTATTGAGATCCAGATAATAGTCTCAATGAATCATCTATGCGGGTAAAGGATAAGAATCCTTTTGAGTAACAGCATTGAGTCGATGATAGTCCATAACCAAACTATTCCCCCCATCCTTTTTTTGAATGAGTAGTATAGGGAAGCCTATGGACTTTTAAAAGGCGTTAGTAGCCCAGCATCGAGGAGTTGTTTCAGTTCCACTGAGACCTGAGCCTCCTTGACTTTGGATTTGCGATATTGTCAAGCTTGAATAGGGGGAGTATCCCCAGTTTTCACCTGATGCTGTACCTCTTTCATTAGGCCAAAATCTCCAGGACCTTGGGCAAGGATATCCTCATATTTTTCAATCATGGCCTCAGCTTCAAGCTGTTGTTATGAAGTAAGATAATCCCCAAATTCAACATCAATTCTAACAACGGTAGGGGGATCTTCCAGCCCAAATTCATGTGAATATAAACATCCTGAGAAAGATAATATCTCACTCACAGGAGTAGGCCGCACATAAGCAAAGGGATTATTGTGATTCAAACGCATAAAATTGAGAGATGAGATTAGCTAATAAAACTAAGATAGCTTTATCATAGGCAGGATCAAGGATACCAGGGCAAGGTAAAGCCTCCAAATGAGAGGGATTTTGATTACCAAAGATCTCTAATACATGATCAGGAGGTACAAATAGTTGTACTCCCATGTCAATTATGACTTGAGCTTTTGGGGAATAGTAATTGGAGAGTTTGAATGTAACGGCATTCCCTCAGAGGCACAAGCTGACGGAGGTGGACGTATAGTCCTTGGACCCAGGATTTGGTATTTGAGATGTGAGATAGAAGTGGGGTATTCCAGTAAGCAAACATGTCATTTAATTTGCCTTTGCTAATAGGAACATCGTTTAAGATTAAGGGTACTTGGTACCCAATTAAAGATAGGTATTTGTCTTTAATACTGATTAGGGCATCAAATTCGGTGAGAAACTTAGTTCCTAAGAGCAGATCTTAACAGTTGTTATCCAATACTACTGCAGGGGCTGACACACCCAACTTTCCAAAGTGCATCGGAAGAGAGGAATAGGCTCCTATAGTTTTAGTGTAAGAAGGTCCAGCAGTTCCATAGTCTTGGGAATGGTTTAGATCTGGAGCCAATTTGATTTTATTCATAAGTTTGGATGAGATTACATTGATGGGCGATCCCATATCAATGATAACCAAAACTTTCACCTTATGCATGATGACTTCCACCTGGGTTACATCAGTGCTAAAGTTTGGGATTGAGAACACTGAGGGATTAATCTTTTGAATGGAATTATAAGAAAAAGAGGAAGCATAAGCAGAAATAGTGACTTTGTTGAATAATTCATCAGGGATATCAAGATCATCAGGAGCGTATACAACATAATAACCTGTAGAAGAATCAAAGGTTTTTACTGAGGCACTTATCTTAGGTCAGCACAGGGAGCCTCGTGCCCTATGCTGACTCCTCTTTTTTAAATTCCTCCGCTTGATTTTTCCAACATTGAGACACCACATGACCCACGAGACCTCAATAAGTACATGGCTCCTTCTTCAATTTGGATTTGGGTTTAGGTGGCATTGCATGGATGTGAGAATGAGGATTACTAGATGAGGTCAGATGTACCACCCCATTAGGAATCTCCATAAGCGCTTCTTTGATGTCAATAATGGAGCTGAAATTTCTTTTAAGTGATTTCAAGTGTAGCAGTAACTGAGTGCGAGAACCAAATGCACTCATTACAGCTGATTTAGCATCATCAACAGTAATCTGATTGCAAGTAGCAAGTGTCTGCGCCTCATGATAGAATTGTTTAGTGGATTCATGGATAGACTCTCCTCGTTTAATTTGGTTACTCATAAAGGCTAGCTTTTTGGTTGGAAAGGGTTTAATTACTTCCAAATTCCTTTATGAGGGCGGTTTTCACTTGAGCCCACATAGTGCAACCTTAAGATGAGGAACCATGATCTCTTGAGCGAACCAGCTTAGGCAAGAGGTGATATGGCGGACCTTCTGCTGATCAGTAGCTCCGCCTATTGCGCGTTCATAAACTAAAAGAAAAGAATGGATGCTACCTTCACCCAGTTCAAACCTATCCTCGAAGGTAGGTTTGAAAAGGGTGTCTTCAGTGTTCAAGATGTGTACGCCTGATACCATGACCAGTCCAGCCTCGGAGGGTTATAGACTCTGTGAAATGAGCATGAGGGGAACTCTGTCAACTTGTTGTCTCAAGAGGTTCAAGTCATCTTGTAAATTTTGAACCCATTGGTTAAGATGGTCATTTGTAGGGGCTCGGTATTAGTTGGAAATCACAGCAACCATCTCCATTTGCTTGGTCTCAAGTACTTCACATTTGGCAGCCAACTGCTGAATGGATGCTGTCAGCAAAGCAAACTGGGTTTCTTGTGTAGTTTGATTTGCATCACATAGATGATGTTTCTTCTCAACGCCATCCAGCAAATTGATTAAAATAGTCCAGATTGGTTGGAAGACCTTCCG
This sequence comes from Massospora cicadina, assembly GCA_022478985.1. NCBI lineage: Eukaryota > Fungi > Entomophthoromycota > Entomophthoromycetes > Entomophthorales > Entomophthoraceae > Massospora > Massospora cicadina. Next base: position 19,995 of record JAKSZP010018558.1, read on the forward strand.
AGGATAAGAAACACCCTTGAGTTATGGCTCAGATTTGTGTTTCTAATGCTTGTACTCGAGATACTAGGAGCATTGAAAGTTCAGAATCAGACATAGGAAGCGAGGAGCCAGGGGGACCAGGAGGTCCCATGGGGCCTTGCGACCCATCTCTACCTGATGGTCCCAGCGGACCTTGTTGACCCACTGGACCAAGGGGACCACGTTCACCAGGAGGTCCTGGAGTTACCAATGGGGAGCTAGGTGGTCCCAGTGGACCAGGAGGACCAACAGAACCGGGTTCACCTTCTCTAATATTACCCGCCACTTGGACAAGATGTTAGGATAACCCATTAAGCTTCCCCAAGCTCTTCTCATGTTTGGCCCGCAGCTGATCCAGTTGTCTCTTAATCTCATCCTCCAGGGAGGTAATCCGGTGGTGAATAGGGTTAGTGGCATTTCTAACTTGATGAGATACTTCTTAGCTAATGTATCCCACTACCCCATTATCAGTTCTCACCAACTGGTTATGAATTTCGTTGATTTCTCTCTATATACAAGAATGGCCTCTCAATTATCCCTTCCAAAGTTGGATGTTGTTTCATAAAATGAAGATAGTTGATAGTGAAATTGTTGCGCTAGAGTCAACTGGAACTGGATTTCATGATGCAACCCCAAAATCTGGAGTAAATGGTGAATAGCAGGATGTACTTAATGCTGGAGATACTGCTCCGTTCTAGCCAAACCAACTCAGTAGGCTGTAACACCGTTTGGTTATATAAGTTCATCATGTTGTCAGCAACTTTAGACTCTCAGTCACAATTAGGACAAGCACTAGGCTGAATAGCCCCTCTGATCAAGCTTTTGACAGTTTCTTCAACATTTGTGGCTTGAATCTGATAATTAGATTGGTCAGGGCCCTCTATGGCCAAGTCCATTAAACCTTGAAATTGTAGATTATTGATATTAGCAAAAGTCAAATCTTGCCAGTTAGAGTGTACCCATCGGGTGATACTCAGAGATTCCTCTGAAGAGGGGCTCTCTTCACTAGACGTATTCATCTTTGTGAATCTATGTTTTCACCAGGTAGCCTCAGAAACAGACCTGGCAGGGAGCACCAGTGTTGGAATTTTGTGAGAAATTAAGATAAGCAGGCGCTACAAAGGCTACAAAATTATTAGTTCCATGGCTCTAGCGAAGATTGACACATTTACAATGAAGTTATTAGTTTCGTTGCTATAGATGATTCCAATTGGAAGTACAGAACCCTGTATGAAAATAGACCAAAATTAAACTACGCGGGATGAGAATTGAGGTACTTTAATAGTTAAAAATCAGAGATATTTATAGGGGAAAATATTGTGGTTCTTCGTGAGGATTTCTGTGATTCACCTGAGGTAAGATCTTTCCTACTAGAGGACTGATAAAGCTGATTATCATTATTAATAAAATACTTGTGATGATCATACCTAATAGAGCTCTTGTTAGATGCAATCGACCTTCTTAGTGAGGGCTTAGCCCCTTCAAAATGCTTGGTCATTTCAGATTGCTAAATCGCCTCAGATTGCTGAGCTTCTTTGGATAAATTAACCTCACTCATCATAGGAGGCTGATAACTCAAAAGGATCTTTCTTCAGTCAATTTGAGAATTGATAATACCCTTTGTGGATTTTACAATTTCATTAGACTGAGATATCAAATCTCGATCTGGAGTAATTCTGGTCATCTTGGTTGTATCTCCAACATGCTTTAGCTTTCTTACACCTTTTCTCTCTTGACCTGAGTTTCAAAACGTCCAGTGGGCCCTATCCCTTATATATCCACTAAAAGATCCTGATTATTTCCTAGCATTTCTTTTCTGTTGTCTGCTAGTGCCATTTCTGTATCTCTCAACTTTTGTAGTTTGAAACTCTTCTTTTCAAAACTCATGTCTACTGTTGGTGGTTTATTTGTATCTCTCATCTTAAGAACTGTATAGTATAAAATAGCTTCTTCAATTAGGAGAATTAGTTGCTTATTCTGGAATCTCACTAGTTAGTCTCTCACTTGGTGTTAACCCATAAAAATCTCAAAATGTGACAGGCACGATCTGCTTAGTATTTTGCATCTGCCTGAGAGAGAGGTGGCCAAAGTTATCTTCTAAATTCACTCCTAAAATCTTGTTAGAAAGAAAGAGCTAAGTATATAAAATATTATGATAAAAATATTTTTGTTTCATAATAATAAAATGTTTATATTTACTCCATATGGAAATTATATACAACTCAAAAATATGTAAAACAAGGATTAATAGATCTCAAAGATTAGCATTATCAATAAGGATAACGCTCATATTGTTAACCTTCAACCCCATGCTGCTGAAGCCACAAATTTAATTCTGTCTGCCATGTCACATGTCCTTTGATAAACAATGTATGAAGATCCCCTCATCCCCTCTTCCCCTTCTGATATGGCATCTTAAGCTAATAACCAATAGAGCTATGTTTAAGATTTATTTACTTATGGATAATCCCTTTGTTTATCCTTTTGCAAATAAAGATGCGTGGAGGGCCTCATTTTTGGGTTGTGCGCCACTAGTGCTAAAAATAGAACGCAAAGCTTCTTGATTCATCTAGTGTTGCGTTATATTACTGATTTTGCACTCTCTTGATACATCTGGATATGGGTATCAGCTTAGAATGGTGATCCTCTAATCCAGGCAAAAAATTTCAATTGTATTGGCTAAATTTTAATTGTATTGACTTATAAAGAGCACAGGTTTAAGATTCAGTTCATCACTTGTAATCTAGAATAATCAAAGATAGTTTAAACCAATAAGAGTTTTAAACAAGGATTTTACTTTATTGTAACTCTGTTGGCTGTAACTAATCAGTAATAGATGACATAATCTCATCCGATTAAACTCAGGCTCTAATCAATTGGAAGCAAGTCATTTGACATCATATATATCATAAATTGAATAATTCACTAATATAAGCCAATCAGGTGGGTAAATGTTTTCACTTAATGAAGCCCCTTGAAGCCTATAAAAGGGGCTAATTTTGGCGCGAATTCTTTTTTCAATTAATTTTAATATAAAAATAATATAATAAATTATTAAGATTACCCCTAAGGTTGGGTTGGGACCATCTAGTACTAAAAAAAAGATTACCCCTAAGGTGATTTTGATAAGTGAATTTGATGGTGGGTTTGATGCTCCAATATTATTCTTCAATAAAAATAACTTGGTATATCCAACATTGTAGACGTTTAGCTTCTTTTTCTTTTTATATTGGCTTTAATAGTAATAAAATTCCTGAATGTCAGATACAAGAATATTGGACATGATTGGAAGAATATTGACACTCAAATACTACTACCAAATTGATGCCTATACCTGAGAAGGAGGTTAAGGAAGTTACCTCACTAAACACCCAGAAAAACGCTAGTCAGTATGACTAAATTGACCTTAGTAAAACTCCACCAGACCAAATTAAGCCTAATATACCTCAAGATGAAATCCTGGCTTATAAGGATGAAGGATCAATAAAATTTTTGATGATTTGTACTTAAGGTGACATTCAAAGAAGTAAATTAAGATGAAATTGCAAAAGGGCAAGATTTATGAATCTCCAATCAATCAACCTAAGTGATACAAAGTATCATATGACTTAGCACAATCAATAATTATTTTTACCCTATCAAAAATATGCTACAAAGGCATTATACCATCCAAAATGATTACCTGAACAAGAACCTCCCTTCTGAGTTATCCCTACCATTACTTTTATATCTTTTAACTTTTGGGGCTTATACTGTTAAGTAATCCTTATAAAAACCCCTCCTTTACACTACAATAAAATTTTGTCATGATTTCTATATCTCGTTTTAGTACTTGACTTCAATAAGTCTATTCATCATAATTACCATAGGTTAGATACTCTAGCTAACAGGATATATGCAATTTGACACCTTTTAGAATTAAAATACACCTGTTATGCGCCTTAGACAGCTTTAAGTATTGGCTAATAGGATTCTTGTGTATAGCACTTTTGAGCTGAAAAAATGGAAGCCTTTAACTGAGCAGGAGAACTTTTCTTTCCACTTGTTCTCACTTTGAGCGATTTTATTAAGAAAAAAGCATCTAATTTTCCACTGACGTCTGGCCACGACCATTTTTCAAAAAAATGTCTGTGTATCCACCGCATGTTTCTTTAATGTGTTGTAGCAGTGCTCCACCGCCTAGCGTTTTCTGCCATGTGGGCAAACATATTCACATGGGGTCATATAGCCCACCATCTTCTTCAGGCCGTTTTGTCCCCCCATGGGAATTACTACTCCACCTGGAACGCATCCACCCTTCTCACCCCCATCCTCTCACTCTACCTCGTTCCAACATCCAATTTTGCCTAAGAGTTAACTACAGGCGTTTGTTCCCATATGTTGACAAGGCAATTGTCAAAGTAGCCATGGCTGCATTTTCACCAGATGGCTTTATTGATTTTTTTCCCATTTAAGGGCTTTTTTGATGTTGGCTTCAAAACTGAGGAGGATGCTGCAGCAGCGGCTTCTACTCCCATAATTTACAAAAACACTCCAATCCTTACCACCCAAAATCGCCTTCCTTCAGACACCACATTAATGTGGTGTCCTTTGCATCCCTCCCATATCACCTACCACCCCAGTTATTATATGATCAGTTGATGGTGGGGCTTCTGGCTTATGGACACAGCCCAACCTTGTCCTCGCCATTCTTTCTGAGCAGAGTGTCTTGATGCACCTCGCGCCACTGCCACTATAATCCCACACCACACTGACATTGCCCAACAAATCCCCCCATGCTCAAATCGCCATGGCGCCTGAGCATTTATTTTGAGCTAGTGTGGATAATGGTCACAAAATTTATCTCCTCTGTTTTGGACTTGACCATTCAAAAAATCATGCCCCCAAGCCACTTACTCTGTTGTGGCATCTGAGCCACATTCAGTGGATTCTGAATGGGCGTTTTGTTGCCCCCTCCTGCTCAACGTTCTCGTTTGATGGGCCAGAGTGAGAAATCAGCCTCCACTAAACCCACCAACACTATCCCACCCAATTTCACCCACACCAATCAGAACCAGGCATGGACCACCATTCAAAACCAAGCAGCCCATTTAACTTCTACCCATTCAAATTTCCCATCAACTATTTCTGCAATCCAAATTATGGGAATTATTGGCTGAGATTGACAAATCAGGTAACGTTGTCACCAATGAGGACTCCAGCAAACCTTTTGGCCCACTCAATTGTGTTTGGGTCAAATTTTACAATTCCTGATTTTGACAAATTTTCATCCCTTAAGCGATTCACTCCTAAACCCAATGCCATCCTCTACCAAAGTGACCACCAGCTCGCCTTAGCAGCAGTGGCCTCAACCCATTGCCCAAATTCCATGCAAAGTGGTGGCCTAATCTATTTCTCAATTCTACCATGGGCTGAGCATAGTCAATTTCCCCCTTGTCCTCTCAAAACAGCATGGGAGGAAATCACAGAATTGGCCACTGAAGCCACTGATACGGTCATGCATGTGGCACAATTAGAAGATTTTGACCCATCTGCAAAAATCACCCAACAAAGTATCACTAAATTTTTCAACTTCCTGAAGCCCAAATTCAAGCTGAACACCAAGTAGCGGAATTTGTTTAAGCTGTCTACTAAGCTAATCTTAAGGAAGGTAACCAGCTTTTCGTCCACTTACACCCCCACCATGCTGATGCCCCACACCCTGGATCTCCGCTTTTATCCTTTTCTACAACTTCAATGAGGATGACCAGCTGAATATATCTATAGAAGTGCTTCCTGACTCCCCCACCCTCTGCCATGGTAGGTTAGCAATATTCTAATCCCCGCCTGGTTGAATTTTATTTTGTTTTTGGCTTTTTATTTTTGTTGGTTTTTGGTTTTGATCCATTTGTTCTTTTGTTTGGTTCTTTTGCTCATTGAGTAATGGAAATATCCATCCCCTGGTTGGTGTACCTCAGATAAAATTTCAATTTAAAAACTGAGCAGGAGATCATCTTACCTTAGGCATCTTAAAGGCTTTTATCAGATAAGAGCTTTATTGTAGTTGGTTTAAAATATTGTTATTATCACCATCAAATTACCAGGATTAAGGTTAGTTATATGTGACGCTTTTGTAACACAGGACCTAAAGAACTTCTTTAAACTAAAGTTGACTTAGTAATGTCGCATTATTCTAAATCTCATTAGAGTCCAAAGCAACCTCTTTTTGTCCACACGTCTGTTTATAATGAATATTATTTATAGTTAAACCATAAAAAATCAAATAAGTCTAATTCAGAAACTTTTAAATATACTGCCTTTATGTATTTATAAATAAAAGGTTACTATAAGAAAGGGATAAAATAGGAATTATAGTTGAAAATGTAATTTAAATTTTTATGTATGGTCTTCATAAGCCACTCTAAACCTAAACTTACATTTCAAAATATCTTGATGCATTCTGAACAATCATAAATTTATTATATTAATATAAAGACTCATTTTTGTAACCACATGAGTTTTCAGTTCACTCCAAAAATTGTCATGTGAATATCTTGTTTTGTTTACAAGGATTAATGGATACCTTGTCAGGTTCATCTAGTTAGGGCGCGTTATTGTCAGTTGAAATTCTATGATAATACAAAATTGCTAGATTTTTCATTGTTCTATCTTTTGATGTCAATTTTATAAACAAAACTACTATTGTTAATTTCTAATACAACCACCATGATTTTTATACAATTCAATCCGTTGTTATTTGGATTGGTTGGATTGTGATTCATCTCATTTTTATCTTACCTATAGTCATATAATCTTGAAGCTTCTGCATCCTCATGGGTCTCAGGGACATTCTCAATGAAAGTCTTGATTATGCTTATAATATACTCTAGGTAAATAATTGGTACTTCTATCAATAGCAGACTTTACAACAGCCATCAGCACCTTCTTATTTCTGTAATATTGTTGTCTGTATGACGGTCAACTGCTCAGTGGGTATGGCAAATGTAGAGCACAATCAAGGGCTTATGTAGTCACTTTCTATCAATGTCATTCATTTATATGTCAAAGAAATACACCTGGATCACGAGGAAAATTCGTGTTTTTTTATCTATCTCACGGCTCCTGTCCATTTGGTGTGAACTTGGACCTATTACAGTATCAAGCTTCCATACTTTATCTCTTAAGGCCTTCTTATTACTTAAATGAAAAAGTCTTTTGACACCACTGGCTACTCATTTTCTTCATGATTTGATTCTCCTAGGATTTTGGCGGTGACATGTGCCTATTTGAAGGCGTATGTTTCCTTTAGAGTCAAGTACTGATTCATCAGCATGTAATAGACTACTGGTGTCAAAATGATTAGGACTCTGTCTACTTCAATAAATCATTTGACTACTAAAATAGAAGGAAAAGTATCCTAAGGTTGGTCTCTCCACCCTGTTGACCATCCTCTCAAAAATACAGTCCTTATGATAGAAATACACTCTAAGATACTGTTTAACTTTTTAAAAAGACTCTTTTAGTATTGGCTAATACAATAGTAAGTATAAGTCACAGAGGTGCTTTAGTACCAGGTAATGTTTTTATGAGCACTTCTGTCGTGAGCGTACCCCAACTATACCATTGTGAACTGATTGACTTCTGGAAGAAATGAGGAGAACTAGTCAAAACCAAAATGTGAAGCTCTTGAACTTGATCTATTTAAGGTTTTTAGAGATACCTAAAATGGTAATAAAACAAAATTTGATTAATATCAAGATATTATAAATAGTTAGGATATAAAAGAGGTTCTAATCAATGCTGCTTTAAAATGGAATATCCAACTAATTTTATAAAAGTTACACTATAGATAAATCTTAGAGGGGGTGTCCTAAAAAATGTGACACTAAATATGGACGCCTTGAGTTTAGACACAAAATAAATCATGATATGACATATAAAAAGTATTATTATTTAGTGTTTAATAAGGACTTCACCCCTGACTAAAAAAGATGAGATTGAACAAGGAGATAATAAACTCCTTGTACAGAAGAGATCAACTATGAGAAGAAGCACCTGCATTAGGGAGCTTAAACAAATGTATCCCATACTTGAGACTAAAAATGGGGAATTAGTTAACCTGTAGTTTCTAAAGAATGAAGTTAATGAAGATACTAAACTCCCTTTATCACAACTTAAAATTTATTGAATTTTAATATAATATCAAAGCACTTTGATTTATCATAAATACATCTATCATACAGAATTAAGTTTGTCCTTGAAAATTACTTTATCTGAGTAAGTGAATGATTTTAATAAAAATCTTGGAGCAGATAAGAGATGAATTTACAATAACCAGTATTTGGACTACTTGAAAAAAGGCACTCAAAAAGAGGACACTTTGTGAAGATTGAGCTTCAAATGGGAAAGGGTAAACTAGTCTCAGTTTTGTATTAAAAAGCCAATATTTGAAGTAAGCATCATGCGGTGACAGAGTAATAAAGAAAGAATTCTCCAGTGGAAAAAGAAATTATATTGTTATATGAGATTGGTGTATTAGAAAGCAAGCAAAAGGCTCAACTATTATTTTAAGCTCCCCACAAAGTATATTGTGGTGTCTAATTTGTGTTATTCACAACCCATATATAAAGAACTAATTACGTCCTCCATATAAATTAAGTGAGCAAGAACTAAGGAGTTGACTATGGTGCTCACTACAGGGGTGACATAATCATATGAAATGAGTCCAGAGAGTGTGAATTGCAAAATAGTGATTGATATTTAGAATATGGAAGCTTAGTATGTGTAAAATCCTATGATTTCCTGGCGAGGGATGAGGACATTATCAATACAAGACTTTTAATTCTTGAAAGCAGAAGTGGTGTATCTGAAATCACAGCTTGAGCAGTTCATTATTACAGCCCAGTGGGCTTGCGTCATTAATGCCCTAGTGCATGGTGGATCTTCATTGGTTATGTTATTTGAGTCCACCATAAAAATTTTATTAAATGATTTATAGCTCTAGAAATAAAAAGGATTATATATGAATCCTGAATATTGAATGGGAACGTTTAGTCCACCATGGATCTATCTTAATACTTTTATAAGAAAAGTAAAAAATCTAAATCCCAGCTAAATTTTTGGTTGCATCCAGAAATAAGTCTATAAAGAAAGGAAATTTTTTGATAACACTAATCTTAGCTACATCACTAACAACAACACCTGAGTGAGTTGTACACACTCACATAGTTGAGGCTAACCAAATTTTAAACTTTATTTCAAGCTGGTGTATACTCTTGGTGAGTAACCAGTTTTTAATTTCTGCATTTTTGGAGAATAATATGGATGAAGTGAGTGGCCATCAGTAAGCTTGCCACATTCAAAAGTGTATAAGTCATGAGGCTCAAGAGATCCTTTGTGCAAGTTTATGATTAGGATTGAGGTTAACTGAAGTCAATAAGAGATATAATTGTCAGAATATGGCAGTGACCAGGATTTAAATTATAAAACAGGACTTACTATTGATAAAGACGGGGAAAATTAATCAGGTTCCAAATATGCGGATCATTACTTCCTCAAAGTGCAACAATTGTGGACAACTGAAGCAAATTATTTACTTTCAGAAAAAATAATTTGCTAAGTTTTTACAAATGTAGCCAGGCCTCAAGATGTATATGACCTAGCACTTGAAACTGCTAAGTCATTGAAGGAAATCAAAGAACTATTATTTGGGGCAAAGGAACATATATGACCAAATTCAATGTTGTTATCTAACCACCATGAGACTTGGTAAGGTTGTTTAAACCACTCAAGCTGAAAAGTATGAAAAGCCAAGTGAAAAATAAAGTTGATCAATGCCATTGGTGAAGAGAATACAGTGTAGCAAGTTCTCAAGTGGGATACTTTTGGCGCTTTTCTAGCAATGAATACTGCTGAAACCAAGTTTCAGGCTAAGACATAGTTTAGGTGAAGCCTCTATTTTAGGTTTCCAGATTATCTATTATTTACATCAATTTATACCAATAGCTTTTGGTTAAAGCTTTATCAGGACTAAGTCCTGAAATTAATTTAACCGAGGTTATTAAGCACCAAGTGATTTTCAATAATACCATTGATTTTTTGACATACAAACTCAGGATAAATTGCCTCTCAAGTAGGAAACAAAGCTTTATTTCAGCCTTGTCGCATCTTAACCCTAACTTTATCTGACCTTATATACACATTTATCTGTTGTTTATTCCTTTATTATGTAAAATGTCTATCATAGTAAACCCTAATCTTTTTACGTTGATCATTCCTTATCTTAACTTATCTCTTTATTCTCCTAGCACTATAAATAGTGCTAATTCTTAAATTAATAAAATCACTTTTCAGTTTCATTAATTAGTTTTGTATTTAGCTTGACGTACATATTAACCTTTAAACTTATTGATAATAGGTAAGTTTAACTATTCTCAACAATCCTGCCAAAGTGCACTTAAAGAGCCTCATTGCCTTAGCAATAATTGTTTCAACTAAGAAGATCGCTGAATGCTACTATGACAAATAATCTTGTAGCTTTGAAAAACTATGAATCAACAAAAAATACTCAGTTTTCAAACCCAACGACAAAGAATAAGGAAAATACTATTTTGATAGTTAATTTGATGAAATGCAATTATAAGTAGAAGATGATCAGGAAGATGAGATTTAGCAAAAATAGGTTTGGGTATAACATGAGATCTATCACTGTGGCAGTATCTGCAAGGATCTTAGTATTTTAAATAGATGGAGATGAGTTGAGTACCACTTACCTGGCACAAAAAGATTAGTCTAAAAGAATACTTGACAATGTGGAAGAAGGTTAACAGACCTAAATACCTTCAAGAATATTGAGACGTCACAAGAGAATACTACCAACTTGGTGGTGGAGAGGCCATAAGAACTTGAAAAGTTTGACTTTCAGTCGCTGGCATTCTAATAACTGAAAATCTGTTTGGAAAGAGTATAACCGTATTTGAGATTGTGATAAAGAAAGTCTGAGTTTTGGCCGTCTAGAAACTGAAACACACGTCAATATCTTGTCTTCCTAACTTATAATAAAGTCAAAGCTATGATGGAATTTAAATAGAATATCAGTTATAAAACAGCTGGGCCAGATAACATCTGAGTTCTAAAAGCATATTCTTCTCTACCTTTACATTTTAAGTGAATGATTCTATAAGCTTAACTGTGGTTCTAGAAATAATCACTTAATTTTTAATTGTAACACAATTCTTCTTTATATTTTGGAGCCAAAATATTTTATAAAAGAGCATAATGAGCATACTCAATTACCAATTGCCCAAGATTAAAGAAGATTATAAACCACTAAACCATGAACGTATATAGTGAAAATGAACTAACTTATCTTCCCTATACATTAAACTATCAATAAGAAGAGCATGACAAAAGCTACCAGCTATGGCTATTGCAGAAGAAGGGTTTCCATTAAGTGCGAGCTATAGTAGAAATTTGACCTGGAAAACAGCTAATTATGCCATTTTGATAGACTTAAAAGTACCCTCAAATGTTTTATTTAGGTTCTCTGTACATAATGGGATAAGAGAGCAGGATCTAAGAGCCTTACATATGCGCTAGGATTCACGCTACTAAGAGAGGTTATCATAATATTAGGAAACATCACAAATAAACCATTTTGACTGGTGAAGTGACAATTTTTAAAAATTATTATGACTATGTTGAGATTCTGATATGACTGGATGATGAGCCCAAAATAGACATAACGGATTGACCATAATCTGCCAACCATGATTTATAGTTACACTTATTTGAGCGCCTTGAGATTAGGCAATATTGAGTCAGAAAGATTAGTTATTGGATTGCCTCCAAATAAGGCAATAAGGCAATGTTGACATTTGTTATATATTAAATAGACCCCCTAAAACTAAGGTTATAGGAAAATTGGGAATACCATACTCTTCCAGAGCCAATGAGAATATAGCGGAATCAAATAGTTTTAGCCAAGGGAGCGGTATTATCTAAAGTTGCTGATATATAAATGAGATGGGGCGGTTGAAGGAGGAGATTTTTAGTGGAAGCAAAAAGAGCGGACCAGAGAGTAATTTCTGTAAATATTAAAATAAAAAAATTTTATTAGGCAATTGCTCCCTATTTACTATACTTTTAAGTGTGTTCCAAGGACTGGCAATCTCCATATCTTCCATCCAATTGCTCAGTGGGTTTGACCCTGTTTAAAATCCTCATGGTGTATCTCAGTTACGTCACCAACTTACAACAGTGGTGCACGCTACAAGGGGCCTATTAAGTTTTTAGCTTATGATGCAAGCTAAATTGACATAACAAGGGAATTAAGGATATAAACTCGCTTTTCTGGTAAAACTCCTGCTCATAATTCGGAATTAGATTCTCTAATAGTCCTCAATAATAGCTAAATAACTCTGGTATGCTCACTGTTCTCAAGTCTACTGACAACAACAATTATGTGACCTTCTGTCTTCATAAAAATAGTAATTTATTCCTTTATAATTGAGGGTATTCTCCAGCAGGTATCATGGAGTTCTTTTTTTTAGTACTAGATGTTATCATGGAGTTCTTCCATTTGGGAAGTTTAAAAACACATCTACTTAATAAAGACAGAAGGCAGCAGATAACAATAACAAATAGATGACAGATGGACACCAATAATTATTTAGATAATTTATAATGATCTTAAATGATGATGATAAAAGATGATTTTTATTAATTGGTCAGGTGCTGGTATTATATACCTCTCAGGCATCTCCTTGCCAAATTCATCCACTAGATGAGTTCATTTATAATATGCCAATCCTTTGCTGGTCATAGTAAAAATCATGAAATATCCCTAAGTCAATTTTGCCCATGAATTGACAAAATTAAAAATTGTTTCAGCCCAATGAATGGCAATATTACTCCTATATTTGGGGCAAATTGAATTTAAAATTCAACATTAAAATCTTCTAAGTAAGGCTATGTCATAATTTGACGAATAACAATAAATGTGAATAAAAAAGATATTTGACTCATAAACATGACGCACCCCTAATCAGGACATCAGAAGGCCTTTCATAGCACTAAGTATGTCATAATTGAAACATTTATATCAAAGTGCTTAATAAATTGATTTAATTAATTGAACCCAAAATTCCGCTTCAGTGCATAATATTAGTGCACTAGTTTAGGAGGTGCAATTTAATTAATGCCGTGAGACTAGTTTACATCCAAGTGGCTCTTAATCAGCCCTAATAATATTATATCTTAACTATTCTTAGATAATTATTTTCAAGATGCAATCAAGGCAAAGCTTTTCTTTATCGTAAAAATCACTTTAGTTACTACAATTTGATTCAAACAGCAAATTTGGATAATCACACACAGGAAAGATGGGCGACTCTATCAATAAAAATAATGCAACATGGGTGAGATCGCGGTGAGTGGGGCACTTAATGGTGCAACTAAGGGCAAGAAACGCCCTGGAGGGGGACCAGGAACCCAATTTGCAAAGAAATCTCAAACTCAGACACTGTCAGGGTTTATGGAATTCATTGTAAAGCACGCGCAATATATGTACATTCATTTCAACCAACCCTTATCAAAGGTGGAACATGGGATCAGACTCTTCCTTGGGGATGAGATACCAAACCTGTGAGAGAAAACATGTGAGGCACAGCCCTCACTTTTCCCTCACGCGGTGTATGTAGCCACAAACAACATGGGCCATGGCTGGATCAATATTGGTTTTTAAAAAGCTGATGAAGCCAATGCCGCAGCAAAAGTCTGTGTGGAAATTTCCCTCCCCAAGGGCAAAAAAATTGTGCGCACCGCGCACACCAGATGGAACAAAGTAAAAACTTTGTTCATCTCTTTTGACTTGCTCCCCACCAAGCTTCCTTGTAAGGTAATTGAGGAGGAGCTCTGCAAAGGTCTCATGGCCTATGGAGAAATTCAGCAACTCAAATTACAGCAATTTTGCCTGATGCCCAATCTGTGCACAGGCAAAGCTATCAATGTAATCAATCCCTTCCCTGAAGTGGAAGAGGACTTATCCAGAATTCCCCACACAGCAGAATTTCACTTTGAAGTTGGGGGCCAGTCAGCCGCATTCCAAGTTACACCAGAGCACGCACCGCCCATTTGCAACCACTGTGGCTCACTGGACCACAAGGAACATGCATGCCCTGTGAAAGAGGGCTTAATAGAAAATGACTATTGTGAGGAAGCAATGGACGAAGATAATGAAAACTTCGCCAAAATGACTGATGATCACCACCCATTCTGCTGGGGTGAAGATGGACTATACTCCATCGTGGACCCAGTTAAAAGCAAACAACATAAAGCAGCACAAAAAGCCCGCAATTGAGCAGCGGCCAAAGCAGCGGCACACGCAGAGTCTGCCATTAACCCTGGACAAATTTGGGAGGATATTTCGGATATTCACCAAACCAAGCAATCAGAACAATATGCCCAGGTCAAAAATTTTCACAGTAACCTGACTGAGTCACAAAGCAATATCAGTCATGCACATATTGAGGAACAATGCAATCACAATTTGGGCGAAAATGCGGTGCACAATTCACCAAAGTTGAACCTCAAAAATACAAAATCCAATCAACAATCTGCATCAAATCAACATGAGACCTGTGCAGGAAAAGTTGACACAAATGCAAAAAACTGCAATTCCATTGAATCATTGGGTCAGATCAAGAGAACCAACAATGGCAGTGAAAGAATTGGAGTACAGATGCGGAGCATGGCCAAAATGAGCCATAATGGGATAGGGCCAGAGGGCCCTCCCAACCGCTCCTGAGGCGCCGCAGGCACCTCAGTGTCAATAGGGATGCTAAACATCGTGGGAGCCAGGGATCATACATCCCAAGCCAAAAAGATAGCATTTCTGTGAAAACCCCTTGTAGACATCTTGGCTATCCACGAAACCCACTGTCTACAAGGGGAAGAAGAATCCTGGTCAACCAGGGTTGCACCATCACAATCAGTATGGACGTCTCACTGTGGGGTGATCATCCAAAACAACAAAAAAAATTAAAATTACAAATTAGTCGTCACACTTGTATGGTTGAGTCTTGGTAGCAACAATCACATGCCAAGAGGAAATGATTTTGATAGCATGTATATATGTACCATGCACTGCAACTGAGAGAAAACAATTTTTGAAAAAATTCCTACTCTCACCCTCCCACCAGATACCATTATGTTAGGCGATTTCAACTGCTGGGATAACCCCAATACAGATATATGGCCTAATCCCTGGGGATACCCACCTGGACACATTGAATTCCGCACAATGAAGGCATCTCTTGGCTTACAGGATGCTCTTCCCCCCAATTCACCACTCCTTCCCCACATGACGTGGCCCAACATACGCAAGGGAGCGCTCATATTGATGAGTCACATTGACCACATTCTCATCCCACAATACCACTGCTCAAGAATCTTCAAGTTAAAAACAAAAAAGGTCAATTTTTCTGACCACCAATTAGTTATGGTGCAGTAAACGCCAACCCAATCCCACACACAGGTGTCGCCTTGGAGAAAGCTTCACCTGGAAAATATAAAATTTCCCGAGATTTCCAACTGGGTTGAAAACAAGGCTACAAACCCAGAATTCACAACCCCATTCACTTTGGATCCCATTGGAACATGGGAAAATTATAAAAAGGATTTAATCAACAAAACCTGACATATTGCATCACGCAAGTACACCGCGGACACGGCCACAATCAAGCGTACCTTGGTGGAACTAGACCACCTGGAAATAAATACTCTGAGATCTGGATATAGCCCTAACTGGGGACGCAAATGGGAAAAAATTTCTGCCCAACTTAACAACCTCATCTTTGAACACCAACACAGAATCAAAGTATCAAACAAAGGTAAGTTCATAAAGGAAGGCGAAACCTGTTTAACATACTTTTTCCACCAATTCCACTCCCACGGCAACCAGCCCACATGCACACAGGTCCACAAGATCAACGGCACCGTGGCAACTGACCCTGAGGAGGTCAAGGCGGAAGTACACCGCTATTACACCGAATTATATTGTGAAATGCCAACAGATTCACAAAAAATTAAAGAATTTATACAAACTGCTGAGATACAAAGTACACCACCAAATTACAATATACTATCCCTTATTAAATGAAAGAGCTTTGGGAGACAATTCACGGTGCACCAAGTAGGAAATGCTCATAGCCTGATGGGATACCCTACGAATTTTACAAAAAATATTTTCAACAAATTGCCCCTTCCTATTGGCGTCTATGAACCAGAGCTTATTGGAAACACGCCTATTACCAGGAGGCCATGAATCCTACGTTATAACCTTGTATAAAAAGGGTGACAAGTTGGACCTGGCCAACTGGCGCCCAATTGCACTCTCCAACACTGACACAAAAATTCTAACAAAAATTTTAGCAGCTAGATTAGGAGCAATTGCATCTGACGTCCTATCACCCAACCAGTTTGGGTTCATACCAGGGCGTTCAATCTGGAACAACATACACCCTGTTGCAAACATTTGTCAATCCAAAGCAACTGGTGCCCTGGTCTTCTTGGATCAGGAAAAGGCGTATGACCGTGTTAGCTGGCCATACCTAAAAGAATGTCTACATGCCTTCAAACTCCCACCAAGATTCATAAAATGGGCGATGCTCCTAACAGAATCTGCAACCATGGCTGTATGCGGCCCTGGATTCCTAACAAACAAGATTAAACCACACAGAGGGCTCAAACAAGGGGATCCCCTCAGCCCACTGCTATACAATTTCAGCTTTAACCCACTCCTCCGAGTAACTGACTCACGTCTCATGGAGATAACCTCACAAGG
The DNA here is from genome assembly GCA_022478985.1 of Massospora cicadina. NCBI lineage: Eukaryota > Fungi > Entomophthoromycota > Entomophthoromycetes > Entomophthorales > Entomophthoraceae > Massospora > Massospora cicadina. The sequence goes on from JAKSZP010018558.1 coordinate 36,835, forward strand.
ACAACCAACAGTTAAGATACTGGCCTTTGTGGATGACTGTGTAGCAGGTATAGCAAACAATGAAGATGCCCGACAGCTGGAACGCACTCTAGAGGAATACTCCAAGGTGAGCAATGCATCGCTCAACAAAAGAAAGACAGAAATCATCCTCTTAGCAAATACACAAACAATTGGGCCACAACATCAGAACCTCATACCAACACACGAAGAAAAAACTCAATTATTTTACCCTTTGCAACACCTCCCACCACCACTCCTGTCCAACACCTTGGAATCTGGCTAGAATCAGGGGATATGCTAATGAGACAATGGAAAGTAACCTGTTACAACGGGTATCCAAACGCGTCGCCTCCCTCAAGGGAAGAACCTCAGGACTAACAGGATGAGTTACAGTTGCTAACTCGCTCATCCTCCCAATACTGTGGTACCAGGCCCACGCGATAGCATTCTCACCTACCTTTATAACCTCAATCCGCGCGCTTATCCAGGGCTGGCTGTGGCCTGGCTCTCACCCTCCTATACGGATGGAAACACTATTTGGCTCACGCTCAAGCGGAGGCATGAGACTAATAGATATTAAAAGCCACGCCAATCACATCCTAGGACCTGGATATAAGAAATCCTTGCTACAGACCTCCCGCAACAACATTGGTCCAGAGCAGCAAGGACTAACTTTGCACAGGCGCTCAAATTAACCAACCCACATAGTTCACCCAGACTACTTTAGTACCTTTTTATGAACCCTACTGCAACGGGTCCGCATGGAACCTCCCCTCATTTCAAACATATCCTCCAAACTATCTGCCGTATGGGATGGACCATAGAGAACATGGGTACTATACAGGGAAGGGGACGACCCATCCCCCAATTCAAATTAAGAAACCCAGAAAACCACTCCCAGAGGGATATGCTCGCAACAACCCCAAGCATAGCTAGGATAGAATACCTAGATATGTTGGACATTCCCTATGATTTGGCCACATAGAAGGCAATGTGGAAATTGATTCACCACCCACTCCTACAGCCAAGGATAGGAGCAAACGCCTGGTGCTGTCTGAGAAGGACCTATAGGATGGCGGACCATTCCAACTCCCTCCACAAAACATGTGCAGTATGTGGAGGGGAGGGATCCCTACATCACCGCCTAGAAACATGCCCCCCAACCAAAGCTATATGGCAGGAAGTCGCACGCCTGTTTAAGATCCAAAAAGAACAAGAATTCTTGATATCAGGGAGCATCTTCGCGCTCCAAATCAAGTCACCAATCCCATCTACCCTCCGTTCTTTAATAACACCCATTGCAATGTGGACAATCCACACAATTGCATTAGATGCGTTCAAGGGCACGGTCCCAACCATTCATGGGGTTATTAACAGATTCCATGTTCACTTACTGGAGCACTTCCAAGCCTGGCTCTATGGATATATGAGACCAAGGCAAAAAGCGCTCATAGAATCATGGTCCCACTCTGGTTCCTCCACACAGACCCTTTCCTTCACACCTGTTCCATAGCAGGGGAAACCCCTTCAGAGTAGTACACCAACCCCCATACCTGGCAGTCCCGCTGGCAACAGGGGTAACTTGAGTACCCTGGGGTGCCTAATTTTATATTTGTCAGTTATTTCCTTAGTTTTACATATATTTGATAAAGTTTCCGTCCCCTGGTCAGCTTACATCAGTTAAATAAAATAAATTCAATTAAGGCTGTTTTGAGGTAAATACAATTTAACAGATTATTCAGATAAATTGGTAAGTATTAAAGGATTTAAAATGTGAGTAATCTATCAAAATTGATGGTTTTTATAAAGGGTTTATTTTTGAGTCAACCATCAAAATCTAACAGGGCATTGAACAACCTCCGATAAAAATCAAAATTCTCCAATCCATGGCCATGGTCTCCTCTAAAGTGAATCATCCAGAATGGCTGTGCTAGCTGAAACCATGGAATTCAAACTTATTATGGACGCCATGCTTAAAAACAAGAGGAGATCCTTCAGGAGCATGAGCAAGTAATAAATCAACTTAAAGTGCAGCTAGTCAGCTGTGAATACTTGGACAGCAGAATAGGCAGTCGCCAATTGCTTGGATGACACACTGAACATCTACACTGCATGGAGCGGAAGATAAAACCCACATTTACCCACCTCATCCCCATTGGGAAGAGAAGAACAAGGGGTCGTTCAGGAAGGACATTTTTGCAGAATATGAGATTGGATAACCCGCTGAGAGCTTTTCACTAAACCCATGTGCAGTGGGAGCCACTCAAATCATGATGGCTGCTCTGAGGATGATTATGTTTCGACCCAACAAAATCCCCAGGTGATGGCAGTCCTGCCCTCTAAAGAGCCCTAAACTACCCCAAGAGCAGTTGGGTCTTCTGAGCTAGCCCCCTTTTTTGATATCCCAGTTATGGCTATGACCAAATCCATAGTACACTTCTAAGGCTTGCAGTTATGAGCAGGAGGAGTTCTGCATTGACAAGCTACCTCCATTTGACTGCAATGGAAACATCCATGGTTTCTTTAAATGATTTGAATTTGTGGCGGAAGGAGCCTCTGATTAGAGGGAGGCTAAAATGCTAATATCCGCCTTGGATTTCAGAAGTGCTGACCTAGTTACTTGCTACCTTCCAAGAAGTTCCGTTACTTACCACAAAGTGAAGGATATTGTGCTGCAGTTGTTAAGTGGTAACACAAAGATATCGCAGCAAAAACTGAGTTCTTGACCATTAGGAATCCAACGTAATGAGAACCTCACTGTGTTTGCTGAATGATTTATGGCAGAGGGTCATGTGTTATCAGGAGCAGGTGTTTTAGTTGAAGCTGACATGTGCATTGCAATGACCTTTGCGGTGAAGCCGTACTTAGAGTTTTACAATGCAATGACTCTGATTTTGGTCAATGATGTGCCCTTGCTCAAAATTGTTTAGTTTATGAGCCAATTATCTGCTATCTTTCCTTCACCCAATTCTGGGCGGAAACATACCGCCGTTGCTTCTGGTCCTTCTTATTTTGGAGAATCCAATCATCCTGTCCAGCTTCCACCTAGTAACCCTTGGCCTAGTTTGAACTACGCGCCTCATCCTCGGCCAAGTTACCCTCAGCAGTCTAACTTTTGTCTTAGCCCTGCTTATGATAATCGTCCACAGCCCAACTACTAACCTGGGCCTAATTACAATGACCATCAGCAGGCAGCTTATCAACCTGGCTCTGGTTACGCTGGTCATCCATAATCAGATTAGCAGCTTGGGCCATCTTATGAAAATCAAGGATGCAGACCCTATGGGATGAATTGTTTTGAATGCAGCTGGCCCAGTCACCTTTCCTGAAGTTGCCTCGACTGTTGGGTCCACTACGTGCAGCAGGAATAATGCTATCAGGGAAAAGATGGAGCACAGTAGAGATGGGCTCTCTAAGCCCGCTATCTCAACCTCAGACGTCCCACCTGACCCAATTGTAGTATTTCTAGCAGATGTCCCTTAGTATGACAACAGGTTTTTATATCCTCAGCCAGTCGCAGGAGTAAATTTACTGACATGGGAACAAACCAAGGCCACAGCAAAAGAAGGACCTCAGGAGCAACCAAAGCCATATGCCTGCCAAATACTCGACCAGGCTTCTTCAGATAAGTTGGATCCAACCGCAGATGGCCTTCCCTGAAAGGAGTAAACGTCGCCCTTCCAGTAGATGCTATTGTCAAAGAATACCTCAAAGTAGGTAAAGGATTTTGAGCTTCCTTGTGAAATGAGACCCCTAAATGTACATGTATTAAACAGTCTATATGCTTATTATTTAGAATATACCTAATGTCACATTTTTGCAGCAAACAAACGCGTCTGAGCTATCAGAGATACTGGCGCCCCAGTTAACATAGTTTCTACTAAGTTGGTGTCGAAGATAACACTAAAACCTGATGTAGAACATCGCATGGTAACTTTTCTTTCTTGTTGAAATCAATTATTGCAACTGATTCAATTCAAGACTGGTAAGTCTGATAATTAACCGAGGAAATTAGTGTGCACTAAATGTTGGGTAAAGGCTTGGCAAGCATAGTAAAGGGCACAGAACTGGTCTTTGCACTGTCCAAAGTTTGAAAACGCCTTGGTGACATCGGTGGTTTAGATAAAAATAATAAAACAGCGGTGAGTACTTAACCGGAGATTTTAGCCTGGCAAGCAAAACACAACCAGTACATCAAAATTCCGTATTACCAGCCCCTGTCATCAGTGGAGAATGAAGTTTGAGTTTTTTGGATATTAATTTAATGGCACTTTAGGAAAAGTTCTGCGATGATGTGCACAAACACTTACCAGCTGTTGTATATGTTGCACCGCATTCTAAGACCCATTTATGGTTGGGTCTCAGGTTTGAAACCGTGAAAGTAGCGGATGCTGCCGCACTGGTGCGCATGGTGGTCAATCTCCCAGATGTTTAAAAGGTGGTCAAAACGAAGCGCATGCATTGGACTAAATCCAACCAAATATTTGTCACTTTTGACTTCCTCCCCACAACAGTTATATGTGAAGTGCTGGAGCACCACCTCTCAGTTGAGCTCAAAAGCTGGGGAACTTCACTCTTTTAAAATGCAGTGCTTCACGCTTATGCTGAGAGCTGAGCATGGGCAAGCAGTTGAGTGATTTCCTCAACTGCAGTCATATCAGAGGACTTACCCAAATACCCCACACCGCAGTTGTCAATATTGCTGGGCAGGAATCCCGCCCTTTCCATGTTACTGAGGTTAGCACACCCCTTATCTGAACCTTTTATCGTGCTTTTGGCCATAAGGCACACACTTGCCCTTCCAGAGAGGGTATCACTCAAAATGAAATCCTCCCCCAATGCAATGGGAAGTGCTGACTCTCATTATGAACCTGAAATTGACGCTAATGCTGCATTTCCATGGGGTACGCAGGGGTGTGATACTCAGGTAAAACCTGTGTCCCCACAATAACGCAAAAAGGCCAAACAGGCGCTTAGAGCAGCAGCAAAGGAAGCAGCTTTGACAGCGTCCATGATCCCACCTGCCCCAACCCAAACTAATATTGAGTTATTCGCAGCTGAAGTGGCTCAACAATTTGCTTACCAATCATATTGGGACCACCAACCTGTGGAACAGGTTTTCAAGTCACATTTAACTGCACAAAGTTACTACACAAATCAAAACCTGTTCCTCCAACCCAACCCTCCCTATCTTCTCTTGACCTCTAGTGGTGCAACCCAGGAGCACCGCGATATAGAATGTTGACCTAAAAAAACACCAAACCTGTAACTAAACTCAACGTAAAGGATAACCTCAAGGACTTGTACACACCACCAACCACACGGTCCAAACCTGCTGCTGAGTTAGTGGCGCAGGAAGGGCAATGGGGCCCTTCCCATTGCACCTAAGGTGCGATGGAGGGATCCTTCAAACTAGAGACGTTGAACATCGCAGGACTCAAGGCCTCGCCATCCCAGGCTAGGAAACTGAGTTTTTAAAAAAATAATATACCTGTGGACATCCTGGCCATTCAGGAATCCCACTGTCCACAGGAAACCAAGGACACATGGGCAACCATGATCCTCCCTTCCCTTTTCTTTTTTCATTGCACACTGTGGAGTGCTTATATGTGCGACCTGTAGTTTTAAATTTATATCTAAATCCTTTTATCTCAATGTTCATGTGCTGGTCATGTCCTTTTCATAGGACGATGAAGTGCACACTATTATCAATGTTTATGCTCCAACCTGTGTGCAGGCTTGCCAGGTTCTCTCTCAGCCGTAACTTCCATCCCACTTCCACCTGATCCAATTGTGGTGGGCTACCTGAACTGCTGGGCCAACCCGCCACTGACTTCTGCCTTCACCGCCTACCCCATGTAGGGGCACATAAAATATGCGTTCTAAAAGCCACCTTGGGGCTTTTTGATACTTTCTCCAAGCATGCACCGTTGCTACCTAACATGTCCCGTCCCCATGTGTACAATGGTCAGTTGAGGTATTGTCCCACATTACTTTGTTCTTTCCCCATTGAACATTTGCCCCCAGATTGCACACTTTACTAATACAAAAATTAATTTCTTTGACCACTGAATGAAATCAATTTCTGCACTCACTTTATCAAGTCCAGCGGCACAGGCGTCACAAAAGGTGAAAACTTTATCCAGCCAAGATCACATCGCCCATGTTTTCAGCATGGGTGGACAATGAAACTTTGGCACCGGTGTTTGCCACACTGTTCTGTGCGGACCCGCTTACTACCTGGTCAACCTTCAAAGTGAACACCATCCTTGAGGCACGCCACATCTCATTGCGTCGCTCTCAGGATGCCTCAGCAGTCATTAAGTGCACGCTAGCAGAAGTGGACCACCTGGAGTCTAATGTCCCTGATGCAGGGTTCATCATGGCTTGGGGTTGAAAATGGCAGAAGTGTCTGCTCGTCTCAAAGCACTGTTAAGTCAACACAAATACACGTTTGTGTTTAGTACAAGGAAAATAATAAAACAGCGGGCAACATGTGCTCCGCCTATTTTTATCACAATTCTTTGTACTGTGACAGAGTTTGCCTGCATACAGGTGGGCGTCTTGACAACTCAGTTGTAAAAACTCCAGCTGAGGTGGCAGTCAAAGTTTAGAACTTTTACTCTCTATTTATAAGTCTGAACCAGTTGAACCAGCAAAAATTATTGAGTTTCTCAATGGCACGCATATCTATACCATTTTCTGATACCTGGAGTTAATGAATTTAATTACTATGGATGAACTCTGGTATGCTGTTTGCAAAGCACCGCAAAGGAAGTGCTCAGGTCCAGATGAAATTTCCGTATTAGTTTTACAAGAGATATTTTAATTATTTCTCCTCTTTGTATCTTGCCTCAATGAACAAGTGTCCTTTAGAAATTCGCCTAATTCCTGGGGGCCAGGAGGCCTACATAATAACGCTGTATAAAAAAGGGGATAATCTGGACTTCACAAACTGGCGCTCCATATCACTTACTAATACAGATACTAAGTTATTTACTAAAATTATGGCCAACCGCCTAAGGGAAGTTGCTTATGAAGTGATCGCCTCTGAGAAGTTCAATTTTATCCCCAAGCGGTCAATATGGGACAACATACACACTATAGCCAATGTCTGCCATTACACGGCTAATGGGACGCTTGTGTTCTTAGATCAACAGAAGCTTATGATAGGGTCAACTGGGATTACCTCAAAGCCTTCTTTTACAAATTCCTCCTCCCCCACCAGTTCATTAATTGGGTGATGTTGTTAATGGAATCTGCCACAATATCTGTGTGTGGCCCTGGTTTCCTCACTGATGTGGTTCACCCTCAAAGGGGTCTCCGCCAAGGGGACACTTTAAATCCACCCTTGTACAACTTTAGTCTCAACCCGCTTTTACGCAATGAGAATGCACGCCTTGCTGGTGAAAGTGCAAGGTCAAGCACCTTTTAGGATGCTGGCATTTGTGGACTATTGTGCAGTTGGGGTGTTGGACAACCACGATGCATAAGCATTGGAGGCTACTATCCAGGATTACTCCAGGGTCAGTAAAGCTGCCCTTAATGCCTCTAAAACCGAAATCATTCACCACGGCCAGTAACAAGCCCGCTGGTCACCAGCACCCTCAGTCAGGCTGCTTCAGCAGATAGCTCTCTGATTTGCTTGCCCCAGCTTCCCCATACTCCCCCACTTGTGCTCCATTTCATGCCAAGACCCACTGCTGGTCCAGTGCACCATTTGGTTTGTGTATGGAGGTGGGAGGGTTCGCCTCAAGGCTAGTAAGGCATCACATACTAGACAAAATCACAAAGCGCATTTCCTCCCTTAGAGCCCACCAGACTACTCTCACAGGCGGGTTGTACTCGCCAACTATATTCTCCTGTCAAAAGTCTATTTTGTGACCCAAATCATCGCCTTTTCTCCCTCTTTCTTCACCTCTTTATATGCCCCCTACAAGGGTGGCTTTGGTTAGGCCGCCCTCCCCAGGTGCGCCTGGAGGTCATGTTTTGCTCTTGCTATAGTGGTGGTATGGACCTGCTCAACTGCGAGGCCCATGCCGCCAAAATACTTGTCACATGGATCGCTGCAGTAACCAACCCCACATTACTAGAAAAACACTGGTCACGCATGGCCAGCTACAATTTTTCCCGCGCCCTTGGCCTCAGCAATCCTACCCACCCCATTCTCTTCTTAACTATCTAGCCTCTCATCTCTCTGCTGCGGGCCCACATGGGACGCCGCCCCACTTCAAACATATTCTTCTCTCCATGTGGAGCGCTGAGTGTATAATCAGCATCAGTGGTCACACCGTCCAGAGGGGTCGCTCTGCTCCCCGTTTCAAACAAGAAGTCCATGGGAAAGCCTTTTTGAAAAATATGGTACTCCAATGTCCCCTTCATTGCCCGTGTGGACTACCTTGACAAGCCGGAAATCCCATTCACTCTCAAGACTCAGAAGGATATTTGGCGGTACACACATCATCTTCTGCTGCAACCCCAGGTTTGCGCCCATGTGTGGAGATGTTTGAGAAAGTTGTACCAGACTACTGAGCTGTCCAATGCCTCTCAATCTTCATGAGTTGTGTGCAGTCAATATGGTCATTAGTCCATCACTTACAAGATTACCTGTCATCACAGGCGATCTGGCGGGATATTATGCGCCTCTTTTACCAGGAGCGTGGACAGCCTTTCAGCCTGTCTAAAAAAATCTTCCCCTTTTTCATGATCTCCCCTATCCACCCTTCTTTTTGCGCCTTAATTGTTGCAATAGCGCTATGGATGATCCACACTAATGTCATTGATGCACTGTCTGGCACTACTTTCCTACCCTCCTTGAAGCTGCGCTTCGCTTCCACTACCACCTCATGGATCACTTTCAAGCTTGATTGTTTGGACACCTGCCATCCCGCCAACGCCGTTTAGTGTCATCTTGGCTCCCCATCTGGTTCCTCTAGTAAGACCCTTTCCTTCATTTGTATTCAGTTTTGGACCAGGCCTCTCCTGTCACCACCTCTTTCTTCCACTGGAAGACCTTCTGTCAACAGGAGGTAGCTTTGGATCCTCTGGGGTGCCCCTAGTTTTCTTGGTGTTTTGTAGTTAATGTTTATCAGAAGTGTCTGTCCCAGGGTTGGCCTTCCCCAAACAAAATTTAAAATTTAAAATTTAACATTTAAAATATCACATAATGTATGGGACTGCGGGTGCAAAAGGCACAGTTTCTGAGGGTGCGTACAGTGCACTACACTTGCAGATTGGATCAATTGTCATTGTAGCCCTGGTGATAGTGTTTTCAAATGATAATTATGACCTTTTAATTGGAACTGCTTTTATGAGACACTTTGGTGCTGTCATTGACATAATAGAAAAGACGTTTGAACTTTTGGGATAGCGGATCCCAATCTTCTTTATCTCCAGCAGAGTGCTGAAGGATCTGGTGCACATGGGCCATATTAATCTTCCATACAGTGATGGGGTGATTCCAGTTTGCTACCATTGACTAAAGAGCAAGACCCAGGCCCTTTCCCAGCAAATATATGAACATCAAGGGCTGTCGCTCAGAGCTGCTGGCTTTATATCTATCCCTCTGGACACCAACTAATAGTAAACACTGAGCTAGAAGTAAAAGTGCCAGCTGGGCTTTATGAGGAGACCATTGGCTCTTATCAGCAATTGCAGCTTGAGCCCCACATAGCTTCAGGTATGATACTCCTGGGACATGGGGAGATTAAGGTCTTGTTAGAGAATCTACAACGTGAGCCCATGCAAATCCGCTGACATCAAATAGATCGTTTTTACATTTGACCCCAGTGGAGGAGGTCACCTAGGTTCATGAGTTTGTGTCACTGGATGGATTTGGTCTACCCTTTGAACCACAGCTTGGAGTAATGGAGGTGGTACCGTGAGAAATCTAATAAAGTTATTGTAAGAACAAAAAGATTAATCAATAGCTTTATTCCAGAAATATCAGTAGAACTTTGCCATCAATGACCAAGATCAGTGTGCGCGTGGTACGTGGTCCATTGAGTGGACACTGTGGATCATCCTCTCATCAGGTCTCAGCATATCCGTTGGTCTAAAGCAGCTGAGGAAGTGTAACAGAGGAGATCAAAGAGCTAATGGAGTAAGGGATACCCAAACCAAAAAGAGTCCATGGGCTTCGCCTGTTTGATTGTAAAAAAGAAGGATGGCACCAACTGGGTAGTAATAGACTACCAGAAATCCAACATTATCACCAAAAAGGCTCATATTTATTGCCGCAGTTTGCATGCTTTGGATCCGCTGGGAGGAGCTCACTACTTCTTGGCAAGAAACTTGATATTGGAATACTGGCAAATTGAGTTGCCTGAAGTGGAACAGGAGAAGTGCGCTATCATCACGTCCAAGGGGCTTTTCCAACCAATCAATGTATCTCAAGGGCTATGTAGCGCCCCAGCTACGTTTCAGCGGGCCGTGGACACCATTATTGGCGACCTGAATCTGTAGTGCATCCTCATGTACCTTGATGATATTAATGCCTTTTTGTATATATTCTCTAAGCATCTTACATACTTGGAGGAGGTCTTCCTCCAGCTTTCTGAGGCCAAAATTAAGACCAAGCCTTGTAAACGTCACTTTTTAAAGATCAATTGGAGTACTTAGGGCTTTTAATAGATGCAACAGGGCTTAAACCTCAGCTGGCCAAGGTGGAAGCTACCCAAAAAATGACTGCGACAACCATTAAGTGGGACATACAAGTAGTTTTTGGGGATGGTGGGTTATTACCGCCACTTCATCATTAACTTCAGTTGTATCTGGGGCAGTTATTTGAGCTATTAAAGAAGGATGCTGTGTTTAAATGGATTGAACGCCAACAGTGCTCCTTTAAAACCCTTTGGATGGTGTTGGGAGAGTGCGCTGGTGCTATGCTGTCTGAATTTTGATAAATAATCTATTGTTCAGATGGATGCATCCCTTTCTGCCATTGGGGCGCTCCTATCCTAAAAAGACGAGGAGTGGGAGGAGCACCCCGTGGCATACTGCAGTAGGAGCCTGGATAGCCATGAACGCAACTATACCGTGACCAAGCAGGAGTGCTTAGTGGTGATTTACGCATATAAGCAATTTAAATAATTGCATTAGGTGAAGTTAAAGTCAAAACGGATCATGCTTTGTTAAGCTGGTTGCAGAATCTCAAGGAGCCTAAAGGGCGCCTATCCTGATAATCCCTCAAACTTCAGGCTTATGACTTTGAGATCCTCCACCAACCTGGAGAAAAACACCAGAACGCTGTATGCTTGTTGATGCTACCAATGATTGCAGTTACAGTGGATCTGAGTGATATAATGTTTGATAAGATGCTCAGCGGAAAGTACAACAATGAGCCGCCTCAAGTCATAAAGGTACAAAATGAATATTGAGCCAATACCTTCCAGCATGACGGGGAGTTATACAAATAAACTGGAGACTCAACGGTGAACTTCCTTTGACCCTCAGCACGGCCTAGCATTGTCATGATAGCGCATAAAGCAGTTGGACATGGGGCGTGCGCAAGAGAAAGGAATTTTTGAGCCCTTAGTATTATTGAGAAGCATGAACTTTTATATTCTTGAAACCATTTTCTGCTGCCACCAGTGCCAAGTGGGAAAGCTGTTCCGCCAGAAGCCTTCATACCGCTAGTGAAACACCATTTTTGCTTGGCATACAGTTTATCTTGATGTCGTTAGCCCTCTGCCAACGGGAGCTAGTTAGTCCAAGTACATTCTGGTTGCTATTAAACACTTGACCAGGTGGGTTGAAGCAATGGTGATACAAGATTTGGGACGGTCACAGTGGACAAGTTTGTAATGAATGTATTATCCAGCGACATGGCTGTCCTCAGTTAATTATACTGATAATGGAACCACCTTCACATCGCATATCCTGCCCAAGTTAAATGAGCTAATGGGTATCCATGGGGTTCTGAAAACTTAATACTAACCTGAGTTTAGTGGGATGATTGAGCAAATTTATTTGGACCTTGTTAAACATACTATAGAAATTGGTAACAGATTGACCTTCTTATTGGAGTTCCCTTCTTCTAAAGCTGTTTGCATACAACATTAGATATCATTCTGCCATGGGGTAAGAGTCTTTTTCAACTACTATATTGACATTACCCTGCCCTTCCAGAACTGCTTTAAACATGTCTATAAGATACCGGTGGAATGGATCCCCACCGCTATTTGACTAACCTAGCTGACACATTAAATTAAGTTTCAAACTGAAGTGTACTCATTCAGCTTAGATAAGAAGATAAAGAATCAGGCTGCTGATCAGGTATGGTGTAGTGGCCTAGCTCAGTTCTAAGATGGGGACATGGTTCTGTTCCATGACCAAAATAAGTTTTGTCAGAAGCACAAATTGGCCAGCATTTGGATTTGTTTTAAAGTTATTGAGAAAACAGGTGTCAGCGCCTAAACTATCATGGACCCTGCAAGCTGTTGGATTATCAACTGTGTGCATATGAAATTTCTCCGGCATATAAATAATAGGAGACTTATCATCCATTCAAGGGGGGTAATGTAAAGATTTTGATATGACTGGATGATAAGCCTTAAACAGCCGTGTCAGATTGACCATAAGCTGCTGCCCATTATTTATAGTTACAATTATTCGAGCACCTTGAGATGAGGCGATATAGGGTCAGAAAGATTAGTTATTGGATTGCCTCCAAATAAGGTGATAAGATGATGTCAACATTTGATGAATATTGAATAGATCGTCTTTAACTAAGGTGATAGGGAATTTGGGAAAAACATACTCTGCTGGAGCCAATGAGAATATGGCAGAATCATTTAGTCTTAGCCAAGGGAGCTGTATTATCTGAAATTGCTGACATATAAGTGAGATGGGGCGGTTGAAGGAGGAGATTTTTAGTGGAAGCAAAAAGAGCGGACCAGAGAGTAACTTCTGTAAATATTAAAATAAAAAATGTTATTAAGCAATTGATCCATATTTATTATATTTTAAATGTGTTCCAAGGACTGGCAATCTCCATATATTCCATCCAATTGATCAGTGGGTTTGACCCTGTGCAAAATCCCCCAGCGTATCTCAGCTACATCACTAAATAATAAAAGACTATATATAATTAGTACATTCAGAAGGACTTTGGTAAATTAGGTTCACTGATATGATGTAAAAGGATAAAAAGCAGTGGCTGGACTTTTATATGCATTAGAAGTTAATTTTAGTAAAGGACAAAGAAATTTTGGTCTCTGCAAATTATAAGTCCATCATATTAACACCATATCATCAATACCCTACAAGCCCAAGCCATACTAATGATCTAAAGCAGAAGTGCTTATCACTAAGGAACTAATTCACCTCTTCAAAGCTGGCCTACTGAGGCCATCTAAGAGCCTATAGGTTTCTCTGCTGCTACTAAAAAATGGTATAACACACTAAGTAAAATCATTTATTGTCAGTTTATGAGGCCACTAAGAAAGATCTAAAGCTTCTCATAAGAATGGCTTTAGCCTTGAAATGTTTAAAAGCACAAATTATTTCTTATCGATGAACCTGGTCAAAGGACCATGGAAGATAAATCTCTCGCTTTAATTCAAAAAACTGAACCCTGATCAGTAATTAAAGATTTTTTAAGCTAACAAAATGCCTCAAGGGCTCAGAAATGACCTAAGGCATTTTAGCATGCTATAGACAAGGTTTTAAAGATTAAAATTGTTATATGTTTCGATATATATGAGACCATTACTGTGTCTAGTTGAACCTTTAAAGACATTAAAAACTCTTTTTAGTTTTTCAGAATGCCCACATCGTCCAGATTAATAGATTATATGATTCATCTACTTTTTTCCGCTGAAGGTAATTAGTTATAAGATAACCCAATGTGTGTGAGTGTTATCATTAATATGGTAACTATTGTTGGTTTTAATTCCTTATGGTTATGTTAACTAATTTGCCAAAATGTGTCCTGTCAGATTACTTATGTTCTGTCAGGGACTGTTTCCATTAAGTGTTTATGAGTAATTGTTTTTGAGTTAAAAATTAATAAAAAATTCATTTATGGGGATCACTAATGGTTTGTTACTGTTCAACAAGGGTTTATTGGCAGTTGCTGAGCGTTGACAACGCTTTAGTTGGAAGCGACTTTCATGTTAGCTTTAAATGGCTGCGCACCCTGCTGTTAATGAGGGTAAAATCTCATCAATAAGCAGGTTGCTAGCTTAATAAGGATAATCCGCTGGGGTTGAGTGAAAGCATTGGTACACGCTCATTCCAATATTCAACCCAGGAGGATCATGATCTAGTTAAAGGTGAATTAAACTAGATGGATAAAATAATCATTGTTTTGGATGACTCTAAGGGCTTAGTCATTGGCAATGGATGCTGTTCCTATTGGGGCTCCAACAGAATATTTGGGCGCCAAAACTCCTATATAAATCCTGTTGAAGTTTTGGCTTGCTTCAAATGGTCTGGTTCTCTTCTTTGGTAAATTAAAGTTTCAAGCGCCTATTGTATGTAGACAATAGAGCAGACGGTGACAGTAACTAAGATATAAACTCCTTCTGAATAACACTTTAATGCTGTACTATCATTTCATTTACTTTTACAACGGCTCATTGCCCTGATATGCTTAATCCCAAGTAATTCCTTGAATTTATATAACAAAAAATTACTAGAGACAAAAAGCATGTATATTAAACTTTAAACTTGTTTTGATAAAAGATCGTTTTATATTTGTATAAAATTAACAAGAATTTACAGGGTTTGATGTTAACCAAACCTAACCCATGACACCTTGTCTCACATCGCCACTTGATTAGTGGATCACAATGAATACTTCAGATAGTCTATAAATTATGAGGCTCTGCAGTAACTCAGATCACCCTCATGTTCAGTGTTTCACAGATAACTATTTCAAAACAGCGTTTCCTCTAATGCATCTGAAAATAGCTATATCATCGCTCCTCTCAAGCAACAGTAGCACATACCAAGGTGATTTTTACCATTATTTAGTATTTATTTGATCATAACATGATTGTTATTAAACACTTGTTTCAAAATAGACCAACAAAGACCACAAGCCTGGGTCATTAAGTCAACTATTATTAAGTCTGACGTAACCAACAAAGCCCTCAAGCCCGTGTCATCTAGTTAAGTATTAAGTGTGTAAGTCCAGGGGAACGTTCCCTTTGCGTGGACCAGGCAGTTTTCCCATTTCCTAAAAAAAGGTCCAAAGAGAATGGATGTACCCCTTGTCACCCAGGGCGACCTCGCCCATGTGGTAGATGAGTGCTAAATAACAGCACCCCTATGAAGATTCCTCCCTCAGTTCCCACACTTAGCTCCACTGAACTTATTAGCCAAATTGAGGAAATCTGCGCCAAATCCATTGGTAAACATCTTCCCGACAAGCGGGAGGAACTTTATAAACCTTACAGTACTGAATCCTCAGAATCAAAGCTGAAATGTCCAAAATTAATCAGAATAAAGCCCATCAGGTGAAAAACTAATAATCAAAAAGGGCAAGTATCAAATTCTTGGCTGGAATCGCCAATGGCATCGAGCTATTGAGCAGTATGATTGTTGATGTCAAACTACCCTCAAAATCACTGGGGCAATACCCAATGAGCAGGTATCACCATTGGGTACTGTCACCAATAGTTCAAAACCCCCATTTCAAGAATCAGGATTGGTGCCTGATGTAACCTATTTGGCTGAACAAATGCCCCAGCAACAGGGCACAGGTGGGTTGGCCATCCCAAACCCGTTTTTGACCTGTTGGGACTACCCCTATGTGGGGTGGCCCTGGGGGATTGCTGTTGCCTGTTGGGCTAGACGCTGTCACGCTAACTGATGAAAACATAGTAGAGCCTAGGGTCAGACATTTACGGACAAACTGATAGTGACTTGGCCTGCCGCTGAATCATTTGATGTTAGTTCAGGTTAATATCATTTCCCCACCCCCAAAATTTCACCAGGTTAGGTCAAATTTGAGGGCCCAGAGCACTGCTTTGACAAGCTGACCCTAATTAAACTCTATTTAATTAGTTGCATTGCATTGTGAAAATTGTTTGTTAATTTTTAAACCTTTGCTTTTAAATAAATTTTGGCCGCAAGTCCCCAAATTTTTAATCTACTCCAATTCTTGTTGCCAAAGTTCATTGGCACTAACTTGGTGGCCCATTGGCCCCTATACTGGATGGGCTAGACCTGTTTTGGTGATCACAATTGCTCCCACCATAGACAACTGGATCCATTATGAAAGAAATTTTTGAGATTTTAATCCTGTTATTGAAGCTATCCGCTATCAAAATATTAAAATCCTGTGGCCTCACATTTCTCACCTTCAGGCAAGGACCTGCCCCTTGTCTCTGCTTTGGTGATGAACTCTTCCACTGGAGATCCTGAAAAAGTTATTCCAGTAGTGCAACCCCCTGCAGCAGGGCCCGCTGGGTCTGGGGTCATATCTGTTTGGTTTATTGCCAGGCTCCTTTTTACGCTCATCTCACATCAATGAGTTATTATCACCCTATTTCCAGCATTATACAACGTCATTTGTTTGGCAATGCCACTGGCATTCTGGCTTGCTTTTTGGGTGCTTACACATCCTGACTGGCAGTCCAGTCAAAATTTCTTATGCCGTTTTCCTGACATAATCGACAAACCATTGCTTCCTGCCATTTCCGCCCTTCTCTTTGAGTTGGGCGCCACAGTGGTTACCCTTTACTAAATGAACGTGCAGTCAGTAGTTTGTTTTCTGTTGTTTGTTTAATTAGTCAATGATTTTGGGAGCAGAATCTGCAACGCTTTGGGGAAAATTCTTCATGGTAGCAGAGCCCTGTGGATTGCTACTCTTCCCTCAACTTATGCTCAAGAAGGGAATCCAGGTGTTCCCACCTGAGGTATTGCTAATCAAGTCCCTAATGCTGTAACGGATCAGGTGGTACCTGATCCGTACATTGCTATGGATCAGTTAGTACTAGATTTGGATATGAAATTTATAAGAAGAAACCTGAATAAAGAGGAATTAGAGCAAGGGAAATTCGTCAGTCCAAAGCCAAAATGCATATGAGTCAATATGACATCACACTTACGAGCATTTCAGACAATGATTCCATGGGGAATGGAATTTTCGCCCAAGATGTGCTAGATGGTTCAGGAGAGCTTGTCATAGAGGGAAAGCTTATTTTATATTTGCAAAAGCACTATATATTTGAGGATAGGCTGGCTTGAGTAGCCAGTTGAGTCCTCTATGATAACCCTAAAAATCAAATAAAGATTTGGTTGCAAGGAAAAAAAATATTTATTTTAAAATAGAATAGTTAGATAAGAAGACATGGGCTCCAATAGTGGGCATGGTGTGGCATTGACGTGTTACTCGGTATCCTCCTACAGTGTGTGGACAGGGATCCAAGGACATGTGGCAATGGCGAAACTCGGTGGATGGGCTCAGGGATTTTCTCTGGTAGACTGGTCTCTAGTAGAGTCATCTATGTGGCTCTTACTTCCCGATTTCCTTATGGGATATTGGTGCAAACTCATTTGTTACATTAGACTAAACTCAACTGTTTCTTGATTTGGCTGTGAGTGGAAAGAGGTGGATGTTCTAGAAGGGGGAATGATCTGGTTGTGAGTCAAAGGAGGTGGATGTTTCTGGAAGGGGAGGAATGGACTGACTGTGAGTTGAAGGAGGTGGAGGTTTATAAAGGAAAGGATTGGATCTACGGTGATCCAAAAGAACTATCGCGAGTGAAGTGTCAGATGAGGCTGGCTTAAGTGTCTGGAGGAACTGGGAGTGAAGTGTACTGGGGGCGGATGAAATGGCGCAGGCCATGGCGGATGTTGAGGAGAATCAACGGAGGAGTATGGCGCGGGCAGTGGCCCATCAGGAGCAGCAGGCGGATACCCAAAAGGCATCTGAAGGGGCTGTGGATGAGTTGTACTGGGGGGCAGATGAAATGGAATTGGCCATGGCAGATATCAAGAAATCTATGGGGAAGTGCGGAGTGGACAGTGGCCCAGAAAAAGCAACAGGTGGATCCACAAGGAGCATCCAGAAGGGCCATGGACAGAGTGCGCTAAGAGTCAGATGAGATGGCACGTGCCCTGGCGGATACCAAGGGAGAGCTATGAGGAAGTTTGGGGTGGTGGTGGCCCATCAGAAGCAACAGGCGGATCCACGAAGAGCGTCCAGAGGAGCCATGGATGGAGTGTACCGAGGGCCAGATGGGATGACATGTACCCAGATGGATACTAAGGAAAAGTTACGGGGCTGTTTGGAACAGGCAAAAGCCATCAGGAGCGACAGGCGGATCAGTGCAGAGCACCAGATCCAGAGCTTGGGAGATGGGCAAAGGGCCAGCCACATGCGTGAGTGAAGTGGAAAGGTGATCTGAGGGAGGAGACGATGTGGCAAATGGTAGAAGTTGTTGCACAGTACCTGGGGATGGCTCAGGGATTCCAATTTTTACAGGGGGTGATTTAATGGATCAGGTGGTACCTGATCCGTAGCAATGTACAGATCAGTTAGTACTAGAACTGGATATGAAATTTATAAGAAGAAACCTGAATAAAGAGTAATCAGAGCAAGGGAAATTCGTTAGTCTGAAGCTGAAATGCATCCTAGTCAATATGACTTTGGACTCATGAGTGTTTTGGATGATGATTCTATGGGGAATGGAATCTTCGCCTGAGATGTGCTAGATGGTTCAGGAGAGCTTGTCATAGAGGGAAAGCTTATTTTATATTTGCAAAAGCACTATATACTTGAGGATAGGCTGGATTGAGTAGCCAGCTGAGTCTTCTACAATAACCCTAAAAATCAAATAAAGATTTGGTTGCAAGTCAAAAAAATATTTTATTTAAAATAGAATAGTCAGATTAGAAGACATGGGCTCCAATAGTGGGCTTGGTGTGGCGTTGGCGTGTTACTTGGTATCCTCCTACAGCTTTGGACAAGGATCTGAGGACATGTGGCAATGGCGAAACTCGGCGGATGGGTTTGGGATTGGCTCTGGTGGGCTGGTCTCTAGTAGAGTCAGTTATGTGGCTCTTACTTCCAAAATTCCTTATGGGATATTGGTGCGAACTTGTTCGTTAAAGACGCCCTTACTGAGGTGCAAATGTGTTCTGCCATTACCCTGAATAGTGCCGCTGCACTACCTAACGTCCAACAAGGTGTTGACCTCTTGAATGCAGTAGAAGGGGATGCCCATCAGTGGGTGTGAGGACTTCTGCGTTCTACTGCACATGTGGGAAATTCTACCTCACTTGTCACTTCAGTATTGCAGCATTGAAACCCCCTGCGTCACGTTCAGATCGTTTATTCAATTGCTTTCCTCTATGTCTGAAGCTCTTAGCGTGGCCTCTTTAATCACAACCTTCTATTAACTGGCCCCTACACTTGAGTTTTCTAATGATATGCTCCAAGCAATCTTTAGATAAGTGTTGAATACTGCCTCTGCCCATCACGAAATTTGGTCCACCCCTATGGGGACAGTAGAACAAATGTGTAAGGCTGTTACCTCCATCAATGCCTCCCTTCGCCATGCTCACCGCTTTTAAGTGGGAAATTATATGATTGGGCTACCCAATGATGATTCGGATTCTGTCTTTACATTGAACCGGTATCAGTACTGGCCCCAAAGTCAGCCAATATTCCTGCATCTGAGTCGATTTATCCTGGTTCACCTATTAATGAATCAGTAAAAGCCCAGATTGAAGTAGCTGGTTCCCATGCCCTCACTCTTCCTAACTTTACTCCAAAAAAGGACCCCGACCTTCCCCTGATTTAATAGCTATCTCTTTAGTTACAGCGGAGATGACCAAATCTACCAAAAAACAAAACTTCGCCTATTTTTTATTGCCCATGAAGATTAGTATCAGAGCTCACCACATATCCTTTAAGGCTTTGGTGGATACCGGAGCAGCAGGTAATTTTATGAGTGTAGAGCTAGCCCACCTGTTGGAGCTTGACCTGGACTTAGGTCCTTCTGTTATGGTTGCTTCATCAGCCTCCCAGCCCTCATAACTAGTCTAACAGATAGTACCTTTCTTGGTTCATCAGTTTAAAATTTGTGATAAATTTTTTACAATGCCAAACTTAGCGTTTCCAGTAATTTTAGGGGTAGTATGATGGCGCCAACAACATTTTAGGATATGCCCAGAATATAATATGGTGTCATTTTCTAAAGATCAAACGGAGGGGGAGTTTCCTCTATTAGATAACCTCACATAAACTCAAGGCCGCAGTTCCATCACTTCCCCATTTCCCCTGCGGGCCTTCCGTCAGATTTTACTGAGGCATTGATGTGCTATTGGAGTATCTTTGACTCTGAGAATGTGGACCTTCTCCCTCATACTAAATTCGATTTAGGATTTAAAATGGTGCAGTTGGTAGATATTAACTGTTTCTTGTACCCACACACAGCGGAGGAGGAGGCTACTCTTAACGCTTGGTTGGATGATATGCTTAAGAAAGGGTGATTATTGAAAGATACATCACCAGTTGCTTCTCCCTTTGTTTTTGCCAAGAAGGCTGATGGTACCCTCCGCCCGTGCATGGATTATGGTCACCTGAATATAATTACAGTACATGATTCCTACCCTTTACCCCTGGATCAAACTATTGGTCAAGTGATTGCCAAGTCTCGTGTGTTCTCTAAGCTTGATCTCATTAATGCCTCTAACCAAGCTTTGGGTGATGGAAGATCAAGAATAGTTTACCGCTATCTGAATAAAGAAAGGTATTTTCAATTTCAAGTAATGCCCTTTGGGTTGAATAATGACCAGCCACATTTCAAAGAATGATTGATTCAGTGCTGGGTAATCTCAATTTACTTGCGAAGTTGCGTACATTGACAGTATTTTGGTTCACTCTTCAACTTCCAAACAGCACGCAAAAGACATGAAATTGGTAGTGGCGGCCTTACATAAGGCGGGCCTATTTGTTAAGCCTTCAAAATGCGAGTCTTATAGGGAGGAAGTTAACTTTTTAGGTAATCTAGTTTTAAAAGATGGGTATGCTAATCCCCCAACAACTTGGACGCCATCTGCAGATGGCCAACCCCAACAACCCAAAAAAAATTAAGGATATTTTTGGGCGCCATCATTTTACTGAATAAATTCTCCCCAGCCCTCTCCCATTTAGCCATACCACTTCAACCACTCATAGGTAAGAATGTTCCCTTTTGTCATACACCTGGGTGCCAGCAGGCGTTCAAGTCAATTTTAGAGATGTTCTTATCACCCCCATTCTAAAACATGCTGACCCCTCTAAACCCTTTATCATTGCATGCGATGCCTCATCTGTTGCAGTTAGGGCTGTTCTGCTACAGGAGCACGATGGATTAGAACATCTGGTTGCTTACTTTTCCTGTAAATATCCTCTACTGAACAATCCTGAGCCATCTACAATAAGGAGTTGGCAGCCATAGCATGGGCTTTGACTCATTGGTTGTATCTGTTACAAGGCGCTAAGCATGAGTTAACGGTGAATATGGATCATTAAGCTCTTCTGTATTTTCTTAAACCCCAGAAGTTGGCACTTAGTCAATCTTGCACCTATTAGGATTTGTGTAGTATTAACTTTAAATATGAGTCCATGAAAGGTGCGTTAAACGTGCTCCCCAATTTCCTTAGTTGCAACCCTGCTCATTGCTCCACGGACTCAGATGAAGCAGACCTGGTCACCGTGATTCCCACCAAACAAATCCTATCCATTGTACCTCCATGGTCTTAGCAGCTCAATTGACCTGTCTCAAAGGAGTAAGTTATTAGATCAATTGTACCTTCCAACTTACAAACTGCCCTATATTCTGTGATGGAGGACCTTAAGTATATTCAATCACAGTTGTGTATTCCTCCTCTCTTTAGAGCTGAGGTGTTTTAGGCTCATCATGACCCTTCCACAATCTGTCATCTGAGCAATAAGGAATGTATCAACTTGATTAAGTGGACTTATAATTGGGCGGGCTTATAAAAAGAAGTACCATCCTGGATCGCCAATTGCATTACCTGCGCGTTGACTAACTCAGATTGATCAGAAATCTTAGTCTTCTTCATCCTTTGCAACAGGCGAAGGGTCCATGGATATTGGTTTCCAAGGATTTTATTGTTGAACTATCCTGTTCTAATGGGTTTACTGCGGTGATGGTGGTGGTCACTCATTTAACAAAATTTTCATTATTTATTTTATGCTCTTCCACAATTTCATCAGAAGAAACTGCTCATCTCTTCATGCGCCATGTGTTTTCTATTTTGATCTCACACAGAAGATCATTAGTGACTGTGGTTCCCAGTTTACAGCGATGTTCTGGAATGAGCTTTTATCTAATTTAAAAATTACACCCTGCCATTCTACAGCGTATCATCCCAGTCCAATGGACACACTGAGCATTTTAATCAAATCTTGGAACAGTACTTGTTCTGCTATGCTGAGGCCGTGCAGGATATCTGGTCAATTACCTCACTTTTGCTCAATTTGCCTATAACAATGAAACACAAGCCTCTATGGGGTTTTCTCACTTTGAAGCAACTTTGGAGTATAACCCCTTGCTTTTGGTCAGTCCTTGTCTGCGTCCAGAGGTTTCATCTGCCGTGGACATGCAGAGCAAAATCAGTCTACTCAGTCCTTGGAGCTGAAGCACCCCACTAAGGCTATCAGTGACTACAAACTGTTTGCGGATCAAAAACGGCTTCATGGCCATGACCTATGGTGAGTTCATATGGCATGCTTATTATGCAACATTTTTGAATACAGGTACCCTCCTGGAAGTTTGTAGGCAAGTTTGGGTCCCCACTTGGTGGAGGAAGATTTAGGCATTGGCGCTTTCTGGTTAAAGTTGCCATCTCACTGGAAACAGCATCCCGTCTTCCACATATCTCAGCTGTCCCCGTTCAAGGGGACTATCCGAGGATCCTGAGCTGATAGTAATTGAGGATGCAAAGAAGCCCAAGGTGGAGAGCATTTTAGCATCCCACAAATCTAGGAGGTCAGTTCAATATCTCGTCGCTTGGAAGGGTTATCCTTCTAATTAGAACAGTAGGGTCAAGGCCCACAATTGCATGAACTTCATGGAAACATTAGAGGCGTTTCATGAGTCCCATACCAATGCTCCCTATCCCCCCAAAAAAAGTTGCAAATTTAATGGCAAACAGTTGCCCAAGGCTCACAAAAAATGTAGCTCTCAGCAGTTTCCAAGTGGTGGCGTCCCTCCTCTGGCAAAAGGATTGGCAATGTAATTCAGGGGAACATCCCCTTTGCTGGATCAGGCGAATTTCCCATTTCGAAATAAGAAGAATCCAAAGGGGGCGGCTGTACACCTCATCACCCAGAGCGACCTCGACCATGTGGTAGACAAGCGCTGGATAACAGCACTCCATCTAAAGAATCCTCCTCGTTCATGCACTCTTGCCTCCACCAAACTATTTTGCCTAATTGAGAAAATCTGTGCTAAAATTATTGGTAAACATCTTCCCCATGAGTGGGAGGGACTTTTTAAAACTGACGGTACCAAATCCTCAGAATCAAAGCTGAAATGTCCAAAAGCAATGGGAATAAAGCCCGTTGGGTGAAAAACTAATAGTCAAAAAGGGCAAGTATCAAATTCTTGGCTGGAATTGCCAATGTCATTGAGCTATTGAGCAGTATGATCGTTGATTTCAAATTACCCTCAAAATCACTGGGGCAATACCCAATGAGCAGGTATCACCATTGGGGACTGTCACCAATAGTTCAAAACCCCCATTTCAAGAATCAGGATTGGTGCCTGATGTAACCCATTTGGCTGAACAAATGCCCCAGCAACAGGGCACAGGTGGGTTGGCCATCCCAAAGCCGTTTTTGACCTGTTGGGACTACCCCTATGTGGGGTGGCCCTGGGGGATTGCTGTTTCCTGTTGGGCTAGACGCTGTCACGCTAACTGACAAAAACATAGTAGAGCCTTAGGTCAGACATTTACGGACAAACTAATAGTGACTTGGCCTGTCGCTGAATCCTTTGATGTCAGTTGAGGTTAATATCATTTCCCCACCCCAATAATTCACCAGGTTAGGTCAAATTTGAGGGCCCTGAGCCCTGCTTTGACAATCTGACCTTAACAAACACTATTTAATCAGTTGCAACGCACTGAGGAAATTGTTTGTTGATTTTAAACCTTTACTTTTAAATAAAAATTGACCGCCAGTACCCATTTTTTATTTTATTCCATTTCTTAATGCCAAAGTCCCAATGCACTAACTTGGTGGCACGTCAGCCCCTATACTAGATAGGCTATACCCGTTTTGTTGATCACAATCTCTTCCACCATAGTGAACTGGATCCATTGTGCAAGAAATTTCTGGGAAATTAATCCTGTTATTAAAGCTATCTGCTATCAGGGTGTCAAAATCAAAGGATCGCTTGCATGATTAATTAAATCCTGCATGGTATTTTGGGCTTAAGTTTGATCAGTGGATCCTTGATTTAGCCAGTTTCTTACAGTTTTAAAACAATTTGGAAATGCACTATGCATATGAAAACAGCTCCGGCTTTTTCATCCAACTTTGGGTTAAATTTTGCTTTTGTAATTGGGAACTTCAGCTGAGGCAGGCAAAGTTGCAAGCTGTGGATCCTGAGATCCCAGCTTGCTGACACTCTCCAAAAGCGACTTAAGATACAAATAAAATGAAGATATAATAAAATAGACTTTTATTAGAATAGATTAATTGATAATAATTCATTAGGCCAGTCGCCAGTATTTATACCTCCAGGGCATCTCCTGGCCACATCAGAGTACAAAATTTCAACAGATATTTTACCACCTCAGTTCAGCCCTTGAACTGATAAAACTGAAACATTTTTCTAGGTTTTTGGTGGCAAAATACTCTCAAAATTGTGAGGATTTCAGGTACAAAAATTGTGATGAAAGCATGCAAAATTGTCCTAAGATCTTTTTGATTTGAGTTTCGTCATACTGCTGATGAAATACACCTTCTGTGAAATTCTTGCCTCCATTGAAATAGATGACGCACCTTTAATTAGGACGTCAGCAGGCCTCTCCCTTGATAGCTTTAGGTACTCCCTTTCAGGCAGTCCATGTGCAAGTGCTATAATGCCAATTATGCAGATTAACATATGAATTTCACCCTAGGGCAGAAAATTGATTACGTTGTTTGTTCATTTTATGGTCCATGGGACTATTAAGCATAACTTCAGGTCACCCCAAATAATTTTGTAAACAAATTTCTTAAATTTGGTCCCAATTAATCAGGACTAGTTGCTGAAGATTAGTAGAGATAATTGGCCCAACTGTGCAAATGTATCCAGCCCAAGCTGCTGATAGAATATTTAATTAAATTGACATTGGGTTAATCAACCCAGCTGAGTAGTTGCAGAGAAGGTTAACCTAAATGTGTGGGGATATTAGGCACGAGCTTTAGTAATATAATTAAATATGCATAGTAATAATCAGCCTGAGCTGTGTTATTGTACTAAGTTTAAATTAGATTATTAGTTCAAGCATTAGGTGAGAAAATCGGCCCAATCTGTAGGTTGTCAAAGGGTTTATTTTTGAGTCAACCAAAGAATTTGACACAGGGTATTAGAATCCTGTGGCCTCACATATCTTACCTTAAGCAAAGATTTTCCCCTTGTCTCTGCTTTGGTGATGAACCCTTCCACTGGAGATCCTGAAGTAGTTATTCCAGTAGTGCAACCCTCTGCAGCAAGGCCCGCCGGGTATGAGGTCATATCTGTCTGGTTTATTGCCAGGCTCCTTTTTACGCTCATCTCACATCAATGAGTTATTGTCACCCAATTTCCCGCACCATACAATGTCATTTGAGCGGCAATGCCACTGGCATTCTGGCTTGCTTTTTGGGTGCTTACGCATCCTGACTAGCAGGCTGGTCTAAACTTCTTATACCATTTTCCTGACAAAGTGGAACTACTAGGCCGCGAATCTAATCTTCAGATATACACAATATTTTATTGGTCCATTATCACCAACAGTTAATTCAGTCAACCACTTCAACACTTCCACCACCTTGACTAAATCGAGCAGAGGGTATCCTTCTTCCTTGTTCACAACGTCCAATAATTTAACAATTAGTAAGATATAAGCACTACGTCAATAGACTCTCATCCCTAAGTAATTTGTCCTTAAAATCCAGCATTTTCATGATGCATGCTACAGTTAATTCAGGCGTTTTGCCTTCAGTTTTTCAGGTAATTTAACCAGCTATGTTAAAAATTTCCTATAAGTTCAACTTCTAGGTCCGCTGCATATCCAACAATCCTTGGCGAACAAAAACTGCCCCCTTGGCTTTGATCTCGCTCTTCTCCCCCCCAAAAAAAAATAATGGCCATTAAGCCCCAGTGGCAACGATGCTTCAAAATTCAATAATTAATTTATTTACTTCAAAAGTAATTGGTTTTTAATTCTCATGAGTTTTATCGTTATTTTTTCATTGTATTTTTATTTTTTATTTATTTTTTATTTTTTCTTTTCTTTTTAAAGAATTAATAGAACTTACTAAGTGTATAAGGAAGAATCCAAAAAGTTATGAGTGTGCTTCATAATTTTGATGCTAGGACTCACATAAGTGTTTTTGGCATAGCTATATTCACCCCCTTCAGGCTTAGGGTATCTACTGAATATCTCAGTCCCTCAGCTGGGATATTGTCAAGTATTTGTTGCACATATGCTTTAGCAACTACTTCAGAGGCTTCAGGTATGACAACCTTACTCTGAGAGAGAGTCATCACATGTACGCTTGTAGAATCTTTATTCAATACTGAAATAGAATATGTTATGAAGGCATCAAGGCCCCATGACCTGCATGCTCTTGTTGGTCAGGTATGACTGGCGTTTATGGCACAATAGATCATCCCGCATATATTGTTCTTGTTCTTTTCCCTCCTTCTGTGCGTTATCTGGAAGGACTATATTGACATTACGCTGATGGTTTCTGGAAGCAAAGTGCCATTTGAAATTTCAATTGTAGCAAGTAATCTCATCTAATGGGCGTAGGGCCCTGTATTTTCAGTTGGCTCAGTTATAACAGGCAGGACACCGTCAGTCATCTTATTGGTTTTGTGGGTTTTTCCTGCAAGGGCAGCAGGTCCTGATCTGTATCCAGTATAGTGAGGACCATATTTGGTGAACATCTGCGCAGATAATCAACCAATTTGGATGTCGCAAGGTTTTTTTGCAAAAGCAGGCAATAAGGTATTTGACAAATTTTGGTAAGGTTATACTTCATGTTGTAATGCAATCTTGGCGTCAAAATTAATTATAGCCTTTGCGCTTAGAAGAACTTGAGCTTTGTGATAGATTTGATTCACAATTTTGTTAATCATTTCATCTTTTTTAAAGCATATGTTCATAAACTTAAATTTCTAGTTGATATTCGTTCTGGACCTCCATATTCACAAAGAACAGCCTCTTTGACTTTTTCCTAGGTTGTGTTTTCGTCAAGTGAGACATAATTAGCTTGATTCTCCACTCGTCTAAGCAGTTTTTCATATTGGCCGCTTTGTTGTGGTCACTGACCCATATGTGGCCATTTCAAAGCGTTTGACAAATGTGGTTGCACTTCCATTCTTGTCAAAAGCAGGAAGGTTTGACGTTTAGTAATTATCATTCTCACAATCATGGTTATCATGATTACTTATTTGCTGGCTTGGACTAGGCGTATCAGTGCGCTGAGGCACTGCACGATGGTTTGAGGAATATGGGTTGGACAAAGCAACCATATTGCTAGGCATTTGTTGAAATGGTTCATCATTAGTTTTAGTAGCTACTTCTGAAGATATATCCTCATAATATAAAGAACTGTTTCCAGTCTAATTGTTCATGGCACACTGGCAACGCCCATCATCCAATGCTCAGATTCAAATATTGATTTTGTATTACCAATTGATATGGTTTTGATTTTTTAACTTTAGTTTCACAATTTACTTATTCAGGCTAGCAGTTTATAGTTGCATGACGGAAATCACTCGGTCCTTATCCTTATACTCTCTTTATAAAATGGTTTACTTCACAATGGAGAATATTGTTTGACTCATTGATAGAGGTAACATCCTCATTGAGATTATTGATCTGTTAATTTAGCACATCAACGTCATCTCAAATTATTTTATTCTCTGCCTGCTGGCCCTCGAGATTTGTGCTCCATTAGTTGATTTTCTCAGTATAATCATCCTTCATCTGCGAAATTTGGGTGCTCAGTAGTTGATACTGGTCACAAAAAGCATTGTTGTGGTTTAGTTCTGCCTCTTGGCCTTCATGGTTAAGCCTCATGAACTCCAAATCATTAATAGAAGTATGATTGATATTGATAACCCAAGATTCAGTGACTCATCTTTCCTCTATGAAGTTTCCAAAGATGGGGTGCAATCTGTCAATTAGCTTTTGCGCTAATTTCGCTACCTAAGAATTATCCCAAGTGACTACATTATTTTACGCCTTCAGACTAGTATGGACCTCAGCAAAGTTAGCCTCCAATCGCTCATTCAGGATTTGACTTGTCTGGCTGGAGTTACATGAAAAAGATTGCCAACTCAGTGATGGCCGCGTTATGGAGGCAATGGTTATCTGAGAATTTCTAGAGGTAGGGTATACAAATTTGATTAAATATTGGGCAATGTTCTCTATCCCAATTAAATTGTTTCAAAGTTTGGCAGCACTTAATTGGTGATGAACTAGATATATCATCTAGACACATCTTGCTGTAGTTGTTAATAAAAAAGTACTTCTACTGTCTTTGATCCCTTTTCCCAGTTTGATACCCTCTTAACAACTGAAGTTCAAGATGTTCCAGCTCTTCATCTGAAATGGTTTGTTGGGATAGGTAATGATGGTACCTTGTTCCAGTTAATCTGGGACACAGTCATCTCAGTATTCCCATTGGGCCCAGTATTGGTTCTGAATAATTGATTGTGATTGCTCTCCTGTTTAACGTGCTCATCATTTGCCATCCAAGCCATGAGTACCACTTGTTAAAGTTTTGGTCAACTTCAAATGGTCTATTTCTTAGATAAATCGGAGGTTTGAGTGCCTATTGCATGTAGAAAAAGACCAAAGGGTGACAGTAGTTAAGATGTAAACTCCTTCTGAATAACAATTAAAGGCTGTTCTCTCATGCCGTTTAATTGTACAACGGTTCACTGCCCTGATCTTTTTTGATCCAAAGTAATTCCTTGATTTGATATAACAAAAAGTATTAAAAACAAAAAGCATGTTATTAAACTATCAACTTGTTTTGCTAAAAGATAGTTTTTTATTTGTATAAAATTAGGGAGAAATTTATAGGTTTTAATGTTAACCACATCTTACCCATGACACATCGCCTCACATCACTATTTAGCCAATGGATAATGATATAGTTTAGAGGATCCTCAAATTATGAGGCTCTGCAGTAACTCAGCTCAGCCTCATGGTCAGTGTTTTACTGATAATTATTTCAAGACAGCGTTTCCTCTAACGCATCTGAAAATAGCTAAACTGTCACTCCATTTAAGCAACAGTAGCACATACCAATGAGATTCATACCATTAATTAGTAATTAATTCAATCAAAAGGGATAGTCTGGTAGGGTAATTTTTGCTTTCAATATAGTGCAGGTTTTGTTCAACACATTTTTGAAACCTGTACTGGCTATAAAAAAGTCTGTGTGGTATATTTTCCCCTAGGTCGACCTGCTTTAATTATTTTTTAATTATCTTGATCAAAATATGATTGACATTAAACACTAATTTCAACCTAGACAAAAAAAGCCCATAAGCCTGGTTATTAAGTCAACTTTATTAAGTTTGACTTAACCAACAAAGCCTCCAAGCTCATGTCATCTAGTTGAATAATATCAAGTGGAACCGCTAGACCACAAATCCCAATTTTCAAATATACTTAGGATATTTTTTAGTCCAGTACACCAAAAATTTAGATCCAGTCAACCACTTCAAAAAATCCCTTAACTTATTTTAACAAATCAGTATCTTACTGTTTACTTTATAACATTTAGATAGCTATACAATTTATATTGTGCTCTTGTTTTTAGAGTGAAGGAGATAGTCTTCCTAAAAAATATGTCATTTTCTAACACTTGGGGTTAGTGTTGACGTTATAGTTTACTCTTGTAAAAGTGCTTCTCAAATACTAAATATGAATAGTTGAAGGGAAAGGTTCGTTTATTATCCAAAAGTGCCTTCAAGTATCAGATGGAAGAATGTTAGCACTTGAATAGCGTTTAAACTTACTCGAATTGGTTGTGAAGAGCTCAACTAGGATAATAATATTTATACTACTATCACCCACCCAATTATTATTTTATCAACAAACTATTTAACGCACACCTAAATCCTGTTCAGTAAAAAAGAAAAGTTTTCCTTGAGTGCACACTGAAAGGGGTAGTTAATATTTTAGGACAAATATCAAATCAGAATTATCAGTAGAATGTCATACAAAAATAAACTAGAAGCTGTGGATTGATTAAAACAGTGAATAATAATGCGTTGAACTTGGCATCACAATCCAATATACCTACTTTTGATGAATGGATGACTAAAGATGAGAAAGAAATAGAACAAGTCGCAAAGTACAACAATGATATGTATGGGAAAGTCACCTCCATGAAGCAGAAGGAGACTGAAGAAATCAAAGATATTATATCAGAAGACTGAAAGGTGAGAAGATAGAGAACGCTTTTGAAAGATTCAAGAGTTATATAGTTAAATTTTTAAAGATTTTTCATGAACTTAACGATAATAAGTGAGCTTACGCCCAGATGGAGGAATATGGAGCCAACCCTGAGATAGATGAAAGTTAAAGTTGGAAAGTACACCCCTAAAGAATATGTCTGGGACTTTCATTGAAATATATAAGTTAATCTCAAAAACACCTCAATTTATTAGTCAGGTATATGGGCAGGTACTTCTGCCAGGGTAGCAACAAAAAAATTAAAATATGCCAAAATTTCCACTATTTAAACAGGGCTTAACGCTCCAGTGTTTTTACGCCTATTTTGAAATGATGATGTTGAATACAGCGACCAAATAAAATCAGTAACAGTTATGAGCTGCTTAGACACAGATTGCTAAAATCTGGTGTTTCCCCATCACAATGGGGATGGTTGGACATACTGCAATACCAAATAGGCAATCATGACTGAGTTTTTAGTCCTGAGTGGATGGCTAGCTGCAAACAAAATTTTATGGGAATTCATATAAAGAAGGAAGAATCATTAGTTATTTTTGCTGATCAATCTCACCAGGAAGCACAAATCCTGTCAGGCATAAAAATTCTGTCAGATTCTAATTTCTTATATAACTATGCAAAAGATTCTTCAGAGCTACAGAGATTTGCACTGTGCTAGGTTTTGGTGCTTGCAAACATGACTTCCAAATCACAGATGGTGGAGTACCTCAATATGTTAGATTGACATTTAAAAACCTTACTAAAAATTCAAAGATGTTCCCACTAAACATAGTCAGCATACGGTGGACTTTGCTGAGCCTAATAAAGAATTGCAAAATTAAGTTTAGGAAATAAGCCTGAAGTGTGACGTTCAAGGCTAAGCCTGACTACCACATAGTCTTGATCTTCCCTACAATGGAGATTGAGGCTAATATTAGTAATAAAATTTATATGGAATGAGGGAACGACCTCAAAAATGGCATTCTGATAAATCAGATGACAACAAATTAAATAAAATTGAGAGCATAGGTGGCAACGCCCAGCAAAAAAGGAGATTAAGCCACTCAAAGTCCGCCAACTCAAATATGCCATGAGGGGAGAATGTTGAGAGCCTTGACAAAGTGTATATTAGCAAAACATGAGCTGCCCACCTGAAATATGCCAAAAGCAGAACCATTGAGAATAGAAAAATGGTGGCCTAGAGAAGCAGAAGCTGCTGGAAAAGATTTAATTAAAGTTAAATAAAAGATCACTATAAGGACAAAACGAAAACGCTGAGTTTTGATTTGTCCTTGAAGAGAAAAATTAATTGCAGAAAAGTTTCTGTCTTGGCTGTGGTACCCAACAGACGGTCTATAATGGGCCCAGAGGAGAATATCAGAGGCCAAGATTCTCGAGATAAGCACATGGAAAGCCTGTCAACCAGGGACTCTGTGGGTCTAAATTAACACATATCCCTCATTTCATGACATAAAACAACCAAACAAAGGTATTTAGGACAACTTTGTATTTTAATATGCAATAAAAACTTCTAAAATTGAAACTAAATTTTAAATATTAAAAAGCATTTTTTGAGATTTTGTGAAGGTAATCTGGATTTTGAATAGAAAATGAACTATACCTCTGGTTTTGACAAGACTGCAACCTCTCTGTACGCCCTCCCTGGTGGACAGACAATCCTCCTAAGCGTCAATATCACCCTTACCATCTTCCAAGGGTTTAGAAACAGCAGTTAATCAAGCCAATGAATGGTATCATTAACCACCGCTGCACTCTTCTTCTTGTAATCCCTTTCCTGGGACCTCCTGCTAAATTAATTCATGGTGATTTGGAAAGATCCCATTCATCACATAGAGAACCAAAATGGTAAGATAAATCTAAAAAGCGCTGCCACAAATATGGAAAACCTGGACATTTAGGCGCTTAATGTTAGATAAAGAAGCCTAAAGAACAAGTAAATTTAGTTCAGGCTAAAGAAAAGGAAACTTGGCAGGATTTGGGCAAAGAGACAACAGTCTATATATTCTAAGGATCTAGAACTGCATATATCCTGTTCCCCTGGAAATTCAAAGATGAATTGGATATTTCTTATCTATTTGCAAAAAAAAATACTATTATGTTATTTTTTTTTACCTGATCCGCTCTATTATGTTATTAATTTCATGTAAATGCAATCATTAGAGCAAAGGCGAAAGGTATAGACCCCAAAATTGCATTTGTATCTGCTTGGCCATATGACCACCAGTTATTAGAAAAAATCATAATAATAAAAAGCACCAAAGAACTGCTTGAGATGAAACTTGACATTCCAAACATTTATCTCTTTATTAGCATGATCAAAGAATCCTTTCCTGATTTATTATCACAACCAATTCATAATCTAGATTCGGCAGATAATACAGAAATTTACTCAATAAACACATTATTACAATACTCTGAGTGTACATATGCAGATACTATAGTCAATCAACAAAAAGTATGGGTAATAATTGACATTGAGGCACCATTAATATTGTTTTGACAAAGTTGGTGAAGCAAATGAAGATTTCTCCAGATTTAAAACACCATAAAGGAATATGCAACTACTGGACTGTATACTACAGCATCCTGTGGGGCATACAGTGCACTGCCACCTTTGTATGGATTGCTGGTGGTATATGATCAATCCATATATTGGTAAACCAAAATTATGACATTCTCATTGGAACAGAATTCCTGAGAAAATATGGTGTCAAATGTGATTTTGAGGAGAATACCCTAACAATTTTGGGGCAAAAGCTACTATTGGTATACCAGAAGAAAGGATAAACTCTGCTGATGAAGAAGAATAGATTTGTAAAGATAATTTACAATGACGACATCTTTCCCATTTAATACAAATTGGTTAAAAGAAAAATCAGAGAATTTCTGACGCAGAATCTCAAATACTGTGGTGTTTGAGCGCAAGGCAAGTACTCAATGGGCACAGGTATATTTACATCTTGGAATTCTGTCTATCCTACACAATTTTAACACCTCAGTACTGCAACAAGGTAATTATTACAGAATATCATACAGAGTGTTTAAAATATTCCATTTTTCTTAGACTTCTTTAGGTACTAAGTTCTACTGCAGGTGCAACTTCTAATAAATTAGTTAACTTCAGGCAATTGACAACCCTTTTTTGGGATATAAGAAAAGTGTATTCATAAGGGATTCTCTGCCATATAACATTGATGTCTCCAGGCTGGATTACATTCGTTGAGGAATACAATGAGCACAATGCGTAAAATGAGTACAATGCGTATAGATATGCCACTTTTGGTGAAATGTCGATTTAGAGGGTATAAATTGCCCTATGACAATTTGGGATTGAGTAGGGAACTTGGAGGGTAGTGTGAATAGTTAGAGCATCTTATACAAAGTCTGGTTGCATTCATTTCCTTTCTGGCATAGCTTTTTGATAAAGGTTTATTCATAGTTGAGTTAACACCATTGACAACACTCACCCTCTTTGACTCAACTTAATCTCCTGAGAGGATGGCCAGGAATTGGAACGGTGTAAAAAAGGTCTGAGGAATTTCGTGTGAACGCTATCAACAATTCTTCCATTGAAGAAGTTCTTGATAGTATAGACATTAAAGGATGAGCGCTCTTAAATTATTATGACCCTTTACAGAGTGTTGACAACTTGTGGTTTTATCTGATTCTGTAGGAATTGCGCTACACCACCCAATTTCCCACATTATACTTGTGCAAAGATGTTTGATGGATATCTTCCTTAGTTTTCTGGTTACTTTCTTAGTCAAAGCGGACCCATAAGCCTTGGTCTGAATCTTGATTAGAGACTTGATTAGTAAATCATAGTATTTGTCAAGCCAGACTCCATCTTTATATTTGACAATGGATATAATAATATGGGTGGCAAGTCAGGGTGTTGACCATAAAGCAATTAAAAAGGGGAGAATCCACTTGCACTATAAAATTTGATATTGTAGGCGAAGATAGTAGAAATGATGTAGAGTTCATTGGAACTAGAAGTGTCAGCAAACTTACAAGGATTTGCAATAAAGTTCTGTTAACCTTCTCAACAGTTCCATTGGTCCTAAATGGTATGGAGCAAAAAACTCCCTAAACTCAAAAGCTAGTTCAAGTTCACGATCAAAATTAAGGGGAAGTTGACAGCGTTGTCCATCAGGATAATCTGAGGACACCCATACCTTTGAATGATATAATCCATTGAAAATTAGTGGTGGTAACTGCTCCAACATTTCATAGGTATTAGCTTCTGCCTACTACATTAAGTAGTCAATGGCCGCAATAATGTACTAATTGTTGAAATTTCTGTCTGGTAGTGGACCATTAACATTGAACGAGATGGTATGCCATGTCCAATTGATCTTAATCAGGTGTTAAGTGATGAAGGACTTAAAAAGTTTGTTGTGGTTGGAACACACGTCATTTCACTAAGAGGTCCTGAATGTTAAACATCATTGACTCCCAATAGTAACTCTATTTGACCTTCTTTAACATCCTAACTAGTCCTCCGTGCCCAATAATGTATTAAAAAAATAATGATCAACAGTCATTAGGAAGGCATGGGGTATAGTTGCCTTCTGCTGTCACTATAAATTTAATAGAATAACCCCAATCTGGAATTCAAAATTCTTCCTTAATTTGATCCAAAGTACGTCTAAGAATGGGTTGTTTGTCATCACATCTATGGTCTTCATTGTTTCAAATAACTGGTCAGTGTAAGGGTCAGTGCAGACCAATTGGTATCCAAGAAAGTCTTTCAGCATTTTGATGATAGGACCAAATCAATGTATAACCTCATAGTCATAGGGGTGGAGCTTCAACGTCCACCTTGCCATCAGACCTTAGGGCTCGTTAAGTTTATACAGCCACTGCAAAGAGGTGTAATCAATAACCACCTAGAATTTAGTACAGTAGATGTAGATACAGAATTGTTTATAGGCAATAATATTGATTTAACATTCACATTCTGTTACCTTATAATTCCTTTCCTGCTTGTTAAGGGTGCGACTATAGAAAATAATAGGTCTTATATCCTTGTTTACCCTGCTGAGAGATCACAGCCCTGATGGTAATCGATGAGCATTGTCCTGGATAAAAAAAAGGCCTCTCATTTTCTGGATAGCGTAGCATGGATGGTTGAATTAGCGACGCCTTCAACTTGTTAAAGGCAAGTTCACACTTGGGGACCAGAGAAAAGTCAATCCACTTTGGAGTAGTAAAACAGAGGCACAGCCAGCTGAGTGGTTTCTTAAATGAACTGGCAGTATTAGCCCACCATACCTAAAGATACTTGTATGTCTTATTTTGCTATCAGTACTTTTTATCTAAATCAACAGCCTTGAGCTTCTGAGGCTGCAGTCATATCCCTTAGGTATTAATGATGTGACCTAGGTAATCCATATAGGTTTTATAAAACTAAAATTTGCAGGCATAATTTTAATCTGAGCCTTGACTAATTGGTTGATTTCTTTCTTCAAATGAGATAGATGCTTGTGAAGATGCGCAAAAAGACATTAGCTTTGTTAAGGGATACTAGGACATATAAATCCTTCAAGCCCCAAAGATGGTGTCCATATCTCTTTCAAAGGTGGCTGGTGCATTGCAGAATCCTTGGAGCACTCAGATAGGTTTATACAGCCCTTGAAAGTAATAATAGCGCACTTATCCTGCTCTGCCTTGTGTATATTGATTTTCCAATAGCTTCTAATGTGATCAAGGGTGAAATACCTTAACCCCTCATAGTTGATCAAGAGCATCATTTATACATGGTATTGGATAAAGGTCTTTCTTTGTAATTTTATCTACCCAATAATAGTTGATCACAACTCTTTTTGATCCATTTTTTTAATAAGCTCAGGACTGTCCCAGGGGCTATGGTAGGGCACGATAATCCCTTGTCATGGTAGTCATTGAGCTACCTTTGAACTATTTCTTTGCTAGCTCAACTGCATTGTAAGTGGTGATAACTTATGATCCAGGCATCCCCAGTGTTAACGTTGTGCAGTACATCATGGGCGCACCCAAAGTAGTAATCCATGATAGTGAATACATGCCTGCATATTTGCACTAAGGCTAAGGTTTGGTCCTTTTGCTCTTCAGTCAAGCCTTTTAGTTGGTTCGTGCTATAAGAGAACATGCGCCAGGCGTGGCATCTGGTAGGTTAATCTCAGGAAGGTCTCCACTACTCCCAACGTATAGTACCTCATCCTGGGACAGTAAATGCACGAAAGAAATCTTTTTTCCTTTAAGAACGTAGGTTTTTGAGTTTTAAGTTTGGTGAGGAGAGCATAGATTTCCTGGTGCCCTGATACAATTAACCCAGGTGCTGAATGAGGCTCAGTTGAGATTTTTCCCATGGGGAGTAAACTTCTCCTAATAACCCACCCAGAAGGTTCCAAAGTCATCCCGTATTTACAGCTTATTGTTCACTCAGAAGCAGCTTGCAAGTGGAGGAAGCACGTAAAGGAATACCCTGATTTTGTATGACAGAAGGTAGGGCCCTACTATGAGGACCAGTCAGCTTATATCAGATAAGAATTATCCCATCAGTATAATTCACATTAGTAAAATTTTTTGAGTAATAAGAGGAACCTGCTCATCCTGAGAGTAATGGAGTGGAAACTCATGATTGTGAGTCTTAAAGTTATTTTCCTCATAGCTGATGACTGTCCAATAAGATTTAAGGCTCTCATGTCAATCAAAAAATTTGGTAGTTTTAACTGGGTAATACTTCAGTGGAAGCACTTAATTGAAGCTATTTGTATTCATGTACAAAGCACTATAGGCTCTTTCGCTAGTGTTGCAGTATGGGACTGCAGTCCCATATTGTTGACTATGGTCCATGTCAGGGGCGATTCTTAGCTTCTTCACAAATAGGATTATTATTACACTAACTGGTGCTCCGCTGTCAACAATTGTGCAGACCCAAACCTTAATTATAAGTATGTTAATAGAAGTGCAATCATAAGAGCGTTTAAATTCGCGTTTACTGTGAGGACAGCTGAGTCATCAATTACTTAATCATGATTTCAATGTCCACTCATAAGTCTAAAATGGGCATTTTTTGCTTCAAGGAGTAAGGTTACTTTGACAATTTTAAAGGGAGGTACCTCATTCTATCTGTCTGGTTTTCTGTACTGGTTCTTGGCGGCAAGATGCATAGTGTAGGGTTTGGATGTTATTCTCTATCATTCCTTCTCAAGTTTAGCTCACTGGCTTCAGACCACAGCGAGCACTAATTTGGATAATCCCAGCTTCTGTGGTGGGATAGATAGTTGCTCTAAAATAGAGTATCACATCTCTATTACTCCATCTCTTCACTGATCATCTTCATCCATAGGGTAAGTGAAGTTGATATTGGGGAGTCTCTTGGGGGAAGCTGGCATCATAGTGCCCTTTATAATCACAAATTCAGCAAGTGACTTCAGAGAGGTTTCGTTGAGAGACCATATTTCCATGTCAACTATATGTGAATCCTATAGGGCTCTAGCGTTATCTTGACAGGGGTTGGAGCAAGTGTCATGCGCTTCAATGTTTAGTGTGGTCCAAAGATAACCTTGAATTGCTTGAGGTATATAATCATGAAAGTAGTATCCAATTCCTCAATTAATGCAGGCAGCATTGAAGGGTCGAGGTCAGAGTATTTTTGGTAGTGTTTTGCAAGGCAATTTTCAAACTGAAGTGGCCATAGCCTTGGCTCTCAATTTATTTTGGGCCTTTTGTTAGAAACAGTTTGACAAACTCATATATAGTTTTGTTCTTCCAGAACTGGATGGACATAAACTCAACCTTGTGAGTAACCATTCTTTCTCAGCTACCAAAATCATGTAGTACTGCACTTTTATCATCAGCATAACTATCATTTTTAGAAGTAAGCATGATTAAGTCTCAGCTTTGATCATCTAAGCAATTGATCATAGTGATGGCTTTAAAAAATTGTCAGCTCCATTCATTATCATTTAACCATATTTATTAACGTCTGTACATTTCTAATTATATAATCTTTTGTTTAGTGATGGAGCTGAATAGTTGAAAAAAACTAGAAAGGCATATTGGGGGCAATAGGTCTGAACGCAGCCTGTGAAGACCTGATGTGAGGTCTGAGGTTGCTGATTTACCCAATAGTACCTCGTGGATGGCTAGTATGTCTGGTAAAGTGGTTAGTACCAATAACATAGTCATCATAAAAGTGGGGGCTGAGCCATCTCAGCTTGAACATACTCCACTTCTTTGGGCTTCCTCAACTGGTCTATTGTTCTTTGTGATGGACTAAGACTTTGATTTGGTATGTACAATACACAGATCAGTCTACATGCACCGCTCTCAAGTCTATTGTTTTTCTTGATCCCATTATGAAAGTTCCATGTGTTGTTTCACCGTAGTAACCTCATTTTGTAGCTCACCAATAAAAATCCAAAATACATTATTCTCAGCCTTTTAATTCTGTTGGCGTCCCATAATTCTCATGTGATATTGTAGAGCTCGTTATTATCTCCTAAAAAGTCCCCTAAATTTTAGCTAAGGAAACACAAATGGTTTTGAAGTCGTCAATGGCATAACA
Source organism: Massospora cicadina (assembly GCA_022478985.1). Classification (NCBI taxonomy): domain Eukaryota; kingdom Fungi; phylum Entomophthoromycota; class Entomophthoromycetes; order Entomophthorales; family Entomophthoraceae; genus Massospora; species Massospora cicadina. Next base: position 76,058 of record JAKSZP010018558.1, read on the forward strand.
CATGGTCATTTGTTGGCTTTAAAGATTTTGTAGTTTTTCCAAGGTTGGTGGTCGCTTCAGGCGTGCTTCTGTTATGTTATTTGGCGACCCACATCTCTTGTTAGGTATATTGGCTAAGCTCCTCCACTGAATCAGAGTGTTAAACTTTTGTTTTTGCAGTACTTATTGCACTTAGAGCTTTTATCTAAAAGTGGTTTACACCATTTTACAAGAGGCTGTGACATCTCATTTAATCATAGCTTGACGGCAGATCTCAATCACTTTCCAGTTTACCTAATTAAATTAGCTCATCTTGAAGCTGAGAGACTTGAGAATGAGCTCATGATTTGAGCCAACAATTTTTACTCCTAGGAAACTGGATTCAAGCTTATTATGTAAAGAGCGCATTGTGTCCACATTCTGTTGTTTCCACTGAAATCCTCCATAATTAAAGCTTGGTGATGAACATTAGTCCTTTGGTAATTCCTAACGATGGGCTGTATCTTAAAAATATATTACACTAAACGTTTGCTGCTACTCCTAAAGGACAAAACTTGGTTGAAAATCTTGCTGTAGAATTGCTCGTAGAACTGCCATAGTTGATCTTGGTTATATTGGTGGTAATTAAAGAGAGAATATGAGGTCAGCAACTCATGATTAAATAACTGGAACTCTCAACAACATTTGGACGTTCTTCTGGAGATGCTCCTTGGAGAAGGTATATGAATCAAATCCTTCAAAATGAGGTGAATACTCCATCTTCTTCATAATACAGCTGGAGAAGAATTTAGTTAAGTTGACTTAAAATACAAGCGCTTGTTATTCAGATTGTTTTTTTTTCAAGTGGGAGATTCCATATTATTAATGAAAAGCTAATTGGATTGGGGCCACCGGTAGCAAGCATCAAATTGTTGAGCGCAAGAAAAACAAAACGGGCACATTTAAAATTTTGATCTGGAAAATATTTCATAGCTAAATAATTGTGACAGTTTGGTTCAGCGATGCGGTATTTCCACATAATATCATATATAGTGCTATACATTACTTATTTTTTGACAACTTGAAATAGTATATTTCTAATGTGAATGTAACTTCTGATAAACTAGATAACATCAAGCAAGTATAATAATTTATAAGATATAAGAAAAAGGTATATAAAAATTTTGAGCCACAGAATATTGATGTCTCCGCGCTAGAATCACAATTGATGAGGAGTACAATGGGACAATGAGTACAATTTTTACAATGAGTACAATGAATATAATTGTATCCATTCAAAGAAAGGTTGAATTAGAGGGTAGAATATGCAGCGTGGCAATTCTGGAATAAGTAAGGAGCTTAAAAGATAGGGGGATTGTTAGAGAAACTTAGATATACTCGAATTTCATTAATTTCTGTTTTGACCATAGTTGTTAAAAAAAGACTATTTAGAGTTTAGTCAACACTATTAACAATATGTGGGATACCGTTGATAACAAAACGAATGAATATCATTCTACTAGGAATGCTAAGATAAGTTAACACAGGGTCAACGCTAGAATTCCTGGAACAATTATATGTGAAAGTCATCTTCTATGAGAAAATTGAGATAGGAGCCCCGGGTATCTTATGGATTTAGATGCCAGGTCATGGTTAGATCTGAGTTCTACTGTTCAATCTGGGCAAATAAATAAAATGTGGAGAAAACAAAATTAACATGAATGTGCATATGACCTAATGGCTGAATTCTGAAATTTTTGTGATTTTGGAACGCTAGCAGAATGGGATTACCGGTGGGTGTTGCTGAAAACATTAATGTACTAGTTGATTTAGAGCAATTTTCTGTGTTAATAGAACATCAGCAGGAGCAAGTGCTATTACTACCCAAAAATATTTGGTAATATTTGCCCAAGACAATCATAACCTTATATGCGCTAAATTGTGATTCATAGATTGCTACTGGGGCAATACCCGCAAATACAATTTTGACCCATCCACTGACCCAAGGCCGCTAAAGCAGTAGTCAGCCAAAAAATCAGTAAAGTGATTAAGCATGGGCTCCTTGTAACTTTGTTAAGTCCATGGTGAAGCTGATCTTTATCATTAAGGAAAAGGAAGAATCAAATTGAGTGGTGATTGATTACTGCCAGTTAGATTAAATTATTAAAAAGAATTTGCATCCGCTGCCAAGGATAGTTTGACATTCTTGATCATCTAGGAGAAGTCAAGTTCTTTTTGGTGATGAATTTGATCTGGGGTATTGTCAGATAGACTTGACAAAAGAAGACCAAGAGAAGTGTGCAATAATTTACCGCACAAGGGTTATACCAGCCTCAAGAGTGCCCCAAGGGATTATGAACTGCGCCAGCTACCTTCTAGTGGGCTTTTATTCAAATTATTAATCTGAAGCTGTCCTGAATTTTGCTTTACTTGGTGACATCAAATGTTTTCATTAGAACATCCAAAAATCACCTGAAAAAACTTGGAGAGGGTTTAAATGCCTAGTGATGGCAAACTTGAAGATCAAGCAGAGAAAATGCCATTTCTTCAAAAAGAGCTTAAATACTTGATGTTTTTGGTAGACTCCACAGATTACAACTGCAGTCACACAAAATATTGGCCATTGAATGGATGTCAATCCCAAGGAGAGTTTGGAACATACAAGACTTTCTATGTATGTCAGCTACTACTTCCAATTTATCAAAAACTTTCTAGAATTTATGAACCATTATTACACCTATTGAAGGTTCCAAAAAAAGGATTCATGTGGAATGAGGAGGCTTAAGAAGCGTTAAATGAGCTCAAAAGAAATCTGATGACTAACCCTGTTTTGTTATATCTAACATCTAATTGGTAGTTTATGATTCAAATGGATGCCTCATTGATGGCAATCAGAGCCATTCTAAGTCAAGTAAACAATGATAGGGTAAAGTAATCAGTGGCATACATAAGTTGGACATCGATTCCTATGTTAAAGGAGCTACACTATAATGGGGTGCAAACGACTTGTGGTGATATACACCGTCAAACAATTTTGTATATATTCACAGGACACACTTCAAGGTTGTTACTGACCATTCATCTCTATACTGGTTGCATAACCTTCAAAATCGGAGGGGCGATTAACTCTATAGTTCTAAATCTGAAAGCCTACAATTTTGAGATTATGCATAGAGCAGGAGAAGCCCATCATGATGCTAATGGATTATCAAGAAAACCTGCCTTTCAAGTCTTGTACTGGATAGCGGATGAACTAGTTCAAAGGATGATTGAATGAAATACTAAGGATGAGCCCCAGGAGATTCAAAGCGCTTTGAAGAAAGTGATGGAAAATACCAAGGTGAAGTTTGGGCATCGATATAAATAAATTAATGGAAAAAGTATTTGTTCTTTAAACCGTTGGATCACTCAGAAATTATACAATCCATGCACAAAGACTTAGAGCATGATATCCTAAGATAAGTGATGTATCATCTATGCCAGAAAACTACTTGGAATTGATCAATTAAATGTAGCAGATCATCAAGCCTGTTTCATGGAATATCAACTCCACAAGCCCTACAAGAATGCGATGACATAATGTCTAGTACGCCCTGAATTCACTTGACATATGGTCTCAATAGATGTGATGGGACACTTGAGTGTTAGTGCAGGAGGAGTAAAGTATATTGTAGTTGCATTAGACCATCTAGCTAGATGGGTTGAGACTAAGGCCTAAGCAGGGTAGATGCAACGTGAATTTCAAGATTTATACTGGACCAAATAGTGTACCAGCATAAATTTACACAAGTTCTAAACATTGATAATGGAACCAACCTTACGTCCTTCATGATTCCAAGACTGAACAAATTAATGCGATCTGAGGAGTGTTGTCCATTCCATATTGTCCATAAATGAACGGAATAGTAGAGAGAGTCAATGAACTTTGGCTACAGCGCTGAGAAAAACTGGTTGTGGCAAAAACCTACGCTTGAGGATCTTATCTGAGTTCCATTTTTTATGTATAATATCAGATATCATACAATGACTGAGAAAACGCCGTTCAAACTGTCATATAGATAAAAGGCTCACACCGCTGATTTTGTATTCTGAAGTAGATTCAACTTTAAAATGGGCTCAGAGAAATATTTAGAGCAACTGGTGAACTTGATGAATAAATTGCATTCACAGGTATTTGACTTGAAAGTTAAGTGAGAAGAATTGAAGTAAAGAAACAGGACAATAAGAATTAACTGGCGCTCCTGTAATACCATTTGGGAGATAGAGTAGCCTATTGTGATACCCATAATTTGTTAGAAGAAACAAGTTGGATGCCATATGGTCAGGTCCATTTAAGACTATTGCTAAGGTGGTGGCAGATCTATGCACAAAAGATATCTCTGATGGTTTTACAATGAATCAGGTCTATGTCAGATAGTTAAAGAATTGGGTCTAAGAGAAAAATATACAAAATTAAAATAAGATAATAACATATTATATATATGTATATTAGAGAGAAAATTGTAAATATGAAAAATATATTTATAAGAAGATCTTTTTTTAAAAATAGATGAACTAAAAAAATACATTAAAAAATATTAGTTATTATTTTGCCGCTTGAGAGTATCTAATTGTGTTCCCACCTTCCATTGTCTTGCAGGGAGAAAGGGGATGAACTATGGCGAAAATATTGAAAAAGAAGCATTAATGTTTGGCAGGACCAGCTTTTGGTGAGACTGGGTCCGCCATAAAGAGGCATGAGGAGAGAGAGTTAAAATGTCCGTGATCATTAAGCTGTGAGAAGCCCAACCTGGGTGAATACAGCTATCAAGGAATTCATCAGCAAGATTAACCAAGAAAATCATTGTATGGCATGAAGTTGTAAGATTCCAAATTTGGGGAAAACAGGCATTCAGGAGAATATTAATGTGGAGTTCACCTGATCTAGTCCTAGTTCAGCGTTTACTTTGGAACCACGCTTGTTGGAGTGGCAGCAAAAACAAGACAAAGAGGTAACATTCTGGGGAGAATGGGCACAAAAAATGCATCAAGCAAAGAAAAGGAGTATTTAGATCTGGTAGAATAAAATTTAAACTATGCTGATTGATTCAGGCCATGAATGAAGCAGCGTCTGCATTTAAAAATCTATTTTTGCTGGATTATCTAGTCAGTTGAGGGGATTTATTGGGATCTTAAAATTCCCAGATCATTGAGCTTGATAGATTATATGTATCATCTGCTTTATCTTCTGAGGGCAATTTATTATAAGAAACTGTAGTTGATGTGAGAGTTATCATTAATATAGTAATTATTAATGGTTATAATTCCATATAAAATGTTAACTAATTTTCCAGGATTTAATTCCTTTAGTTTACTGATGTTCATTCTAAGAGGATTTCTAAAACGTTTACAAGTGATTCAATTATTAGTTTAAAAATTATCAATCAAAATTTCTTGTGGGGATCAATCAGGTTTTTGTTGACAGTTGACAAGATTAAAGACAATTGCTTAGCGTTGACAACGCTTTAGTTAGCAACTTTCAGGTTAGTGTAAAAGTCAACGCGACCTTCTGTAAATGGGTAAAAATCCATTAACTAAGCAGGTTTTTATCTTATTAAGGATACTCTGCTGGGGGTGAGTGATGGCGTTAGGACAAGCTCTTCAGAAATTCAACCCAGGAAGGGTTGTGATCTAGTCAGTGGCAGATTCCAATTAGATGGATAAAAAATCATTGTTTTTTGTGTGAATCCTAAAGGCTAAATTCTTTTTAGAATGGATGTTGTTCCTATTGGGGCGCCACCAGAAGTTGAACGCCAAATTTCCTATATAAATCCCTTAAATTTTTAATTAATAAAGCAGTATCTTTTTTTTAGTACTAGATGGTCCCAACCCAAGGGGGGATTCATCGATGTAATAAAGCAGTATCTTACAGTTCACTTTAAAACATTTAGATAGTTATACAAATTAATTTTTTTCTCTTGTGATTAAAGTGTAAATGTAGTTTTCCCTGATCTATTTGTCTTTTTTAATTTTTGGGGATAAGAATTGAAGGTATAGTTTTCCCTTGTTCAAGTGTTTCTCAAGTACTCAAATGGAAGAGTTGAAGTGAAAGGTTCCCTTGTTATTTAATAGTGCCTCAAATATTAGAAAGAAGAGCATTAGTACTTGTCTGAAATTAGATATTTACTCAAATTGATTTTTAAAGAGCTCAACTATGATAGTAGTTTTCACGCCTACTAAAGCACACCTAGTTATTATTAATTTAAAAGTTTATTTAACGCACACCTGGAACTTGTAAAGCAAACAAGAAAAAAAGTTTACAAACCCTTAATTATTGTCAACTAGATTATGATTTCAACTTAGAGTTAAAATGAAGCAATTGTTTATATAAATAAGAAAATATAGCTCCTTGGCCATGTAATCTCACATGGAATCAAAAGACAAGAAAGGAAAAATGATAAAAAGTAACTATGGGTAAAATAAGGAGGATGCATCATATCTAGATCTCTTTATGAATAGTGTGATAATACCAGCAGTTTATCCCCCATTTTACAGGCTTTAAAGCCCCTAAATCATAAATTTTGGCTAAAAAAGAAGATTTTGTGGAGCCTGGAGCATGATCAAGTCTTTTCGGACTTGAAAGATATACTGGTAAAGACACAAATTTTGGCACATTCAGACATAAACAAACATTTTATTTTTATATAAATGCTGTCACATTTATCTTGAAGAGGTATTAGCACAGATGGACTATGATTTGGTTGACAATTACTTAGAATACTACTCAAAGTCTTTTCTAAAGCGGATTTAAGCTCCAATGTCATCAAGTTTAATGGGGGTCATCATATGGAAAGTTAATAATTTCTGACCTTACCTTTATGTAGTACACTTCAAGGTAGTGATGGGTCATAAATCACTTTCTGGATCCACAACATGATGGGCTTCTCATTGACGGCTCTCCATATGGGATGTACATCTTCATGATATGATTTTGAAACAATCCACCAATCAGAAAGCAAACACTTAAATTAAGATGTTTTTTAGATTGCCTGTGTTATATCTTAAAGTCCACAAGATGAGTAATTATATATCTGATAGAATAACCAAAAGAAGAAAGCAAGAATAAACTGAAGATTGGAGTTTTTTGGAAGATGAGCTAAGTATACTTGATGGATGGATATAGTTTACAGAAGATGGTCCAGTGGATTGATTCCCTATATTTGGCCGAGCAATTGTATGAATTTAGTAAAGGAGGCCCATGAAGACTAGCCTTCTTTCCACTTAATATCACTTTTGAGCAAATTAAAATTACAGCAGAACTAAACATCACCAAAAAACTGACACACAGCAAAGCCCCATTATTTTCAAGCCTACTGCCCACTGCCCCAAAATGGGGCGGCAGCGAAACCCACTAGCGTCTTCCACCCAGTGGGAAAACGCTTTTGAACTAGATTAACCAGCCCCCCAATGCCTCAGGTCAATATGCTCCCCCCAATGATCTCGCCCTCCACCATGCACGTTCCCAAGCGGTGCCTCATAGCCCCATTTAGCTCCCATGAAGCAATATTCAATTTGGCCTCCAGGTTGAATATGGCCTATTGTTTTTTTGAAATGATAAACAAATCATAGAACTAGCCCAGGAGCTTATGCAGCCTGAAGGCTTTAGTGACTTCCGCCCCTACAAGTGTACTTTGACCTCAGCTTCACCTGTGAAGCTGAATGCTGCAATTGCAGCCAATATTCCCCTGATGTTCCAGGGAACCCCAACCCAACCACTCACACCTATTTGCCTGATGACACCACTCTTGTGGTTCAATTTTCAGGCCTCCCGCCCACCTCTCCCCTGAGACTTTAAATGACAAACCAATAGTTGGGTTGTCAGTATATGGCGCTGACCCATTCTACAATTTGTGGTTCCAATGGAGCCAACTGACTTGCGGGCCTTTGCACCTTTGCAACTATATGCCTAATATATAAATGATATCGCCATTTCAATTCCCCCTCGCACCATTGCCCCCTCTGCCTCAACCACCCTTTCTGGGTCAGAGTAGACAAAGGGCAAACGATATGCCCCATTTGTTTTGACCTGGACCACTCAAAGTGGCGCTGCCCCACCATAGCTCAAGCTAGAGCCCACATGCTCAATTCACCCATGATGCTCCCATTTCTGACATAAAATTTTTTTTAAAATGTGCTACAATCCTCCCTCCTCCACCAACCAAAATGGTAGATGCAACTGACACGGATTTAAGCTGTTAAAGGAACCTTCTTGTCAAACCCCCACTCCCACTCCAACTAATCAGCAGCCATCATGGACCCCAGTAAATTTGAAAAACCCACCCAGCAACTCACCCAGCCCAATAATATGCCAATTGACTTGTTGTTTTCAACTAAAATTCCCAGGATTATTTGGAAGAAGTCGATGATTCAGGAAATCCCATCCCCAACATGGTCTAGGCCCAGGGTCTCAAAGTGTACCTAAACACAGATTATGCAGATCAATTTCAACTCAGCACTATGTTCTACGCTCCAATGCCAATGAATTTCGTTGTAACCACCAACTCACCAAAAAGGCTGTTGCCTTCCCTGACTTCCACCCCCTCTGAAAGCCGTAGCAAAATCAGTTGCAGTTTTGGCTAAGGGAATACTCTCCCCTGTCCTTCCCCCTTTAATCAAGTTCATAAAAAGAACTCCTCCAATTCCAGTAAGTTGCCAACATAGCAATACAAAAAGCTGTGATGATCAAAATTTGGCCCCAAGACCTGTATTACCAGCAACAACATTGCCACCTTCATCACCCTTCCCAAATTTAACCTTGAGGCTGAGAAAGCCCTATCTGAATATATTACCACCCTCCTCATAGAAATTTCGAGCTGCAAGAGCCACTCTGCTATCTTGACCCCCATTTTGAGGATGCACCCATACCTGTGCTCTCAGCTCTCTGATGTACATTGTCTGACACAGAGGAGGAAGATGGGCCTCCTGATTCCCACTCACCCCCCACCAAGGATGCATAGCAGTTTACTCCATCCAAACTTGTTGGATCAATTTTGTTTTATTATTATTTTTGAGTCATTTTAAGTGATACACTTGTCTCTTTCTGTTTGTTAAATTCTAGTCTAGTATAAGTTTTGCTCCCTGGAGCTTGGTATTGTCCATCCCCTGGCCAGCTTGCCTCAAAAAAATATAGTCCATTAACATTTAGACATGACCAATTCCATAAACCCTTTTTGCAAATTAAAGAGAGTTTCTAAAGGAAGTAATTTTCAGATGGACTAAGTAAAGCCTTATATTTGTGTGTGATGTGTTCAAGCTTCAGTCCTTTATAATAGAAAGCTGAGTATCACCAATCCCTCCTTCAGCACCATTCCAAAATTTATATATATTCTTGATAGGATCAATACCCATGACCCCCAGTAGAAGTAACTTTTTATCATATCAATAGAACATTTTACCAGATCATTTAAAGCCGTGATGGTGAATACATATGCTGTAGTATCCACTGCTAGTTCTTTATGCAATTAAGTCATCACTAGACACATATTCACTCACGTTTTGTTATACAATAATGTAATTAACTTTATAATATATCTTGTATTCTTATAGACCTGTTAGGGGTGTACAAAAATTATCTAGCCCTTACAACTATCCATCAAACAGAATTGTTGAACGAGTTAACTGACTTTAGGGGAAATACTTAAGAAGTTCATGATGAACTATAATTCAAATTGGGGCCAACTATTGCCCTCTGTGTTTCTGGACTTTATATTTAGTTATTACTGTGTGAAAGGATTGTTCCATTCAAAGATCTCTAAGAATGGTAGTTTTTTATGAAGACCCTACTTACCCTAGTTTTCAACGCTGATCATATGAAACTACCTGAGGTAGTTATAGGCAAGCTTTTGTTGATAAGTTGTTTAAGATATAATCAACGTCTCAGCCTTAACTCGCTTAACTGGGGTGGCTATTTTACTGATTAGTGGTCGTGGAATACATAAATTAGACACCAAAAGTGTCTTCGATCTAATATAGATTGCATTGCAATCCTCATTGGGCGACTTTTCTCTTGCTACTTTATGTAGCAAGTGTTGTTTATTTTTTTTTGTTTGTCCCATTGTTAATATTTTATTGGACACTCTTTTAACTTCTTACCATAAACTTGGTACGTTGGCCTCCTGAACAAGACACATCAGAATCCTTGTATGACCTCTCCCATGGCATACAGCAACCATGGTATCCTCTTTACAAATATTCCTTTTTGCAGATCTCAAACTGGCTACTGACGTCTTCTGCTCTATTTTGAATATTTGCCTGGTTATTGGAGATCTATTTGCTAAACCAAAAATAATTGCAAAAGAAGCTAATTTGAGATTTTGTGGTATAAGATTTTAATATTAAAAGCAAAGATTTTTTTAAAATAATCAAGGTGGGTTGACCTGGGGCAAATATACCACACCAAGATTTTTTGTAGCCAGTACAGGTTTCAAACATGTGTTGAACAAAACCCGCATTAGAATGGAAGCAGGAATTACAATGCCAGGTTAACCATCCTTTAAAATTGAATATTTTATACTTATAAAAAAGTGAAAGAATTTGAATTATAACTAAGAAAATTGGGGTATTGTCTATATTATTGCTTATTAAGATAAGTCTGGTTAAGCGCTTCATAATCTATGCTTTAGTCACATCATCCATTCGTTTAAGCTTCATAATTTGTTCTCTGTATCATGATTAACATCCTTTGATCAGGATTTTGGGCTTCTTCTTATGAAATACCCACTTCTTAGTCAGGGGTTGGAGTATCACTTACATTATTAGCATATTGCCCTTATTAGTTTTCAGTTTTGGGGTTCAGTTGATGGCTCCGCATCAATGTGACTAGACTCAGGGTCTCAAAAAATATTAGAAATTGGTAATTTGACTAATTTGTTCCTATTTAAATTGACTGGTCAATTGTGGAAACTGGCGTCAGATAAGTCATCAGTAATTATCCCATCATCAGCGGCATTGGTTGTAATTTCTTCATCATTGGGTGATTGAATCTTTTTTTCCTCCCTAAAGGTATAAAAGTGGATTAAAATTCATCATTATTTGTGCCATTGGGTATCAAATTATCTCTTGTGTCATCTGTAAAATTTTTGTTTGACGACATCCTAGTCTAATGTAAAATTAAATAAATTGTTGCAGTCTTAAATATGGGGTTTAATTCTTCATTCCGCAATTTGATTGTTATTATCAATAATTTGTTATTAGTGTTGAAAAGTTTCTTGAAGTTTAGGAAATAACTTAAAGTAAATTTGTGACTTCTTATATGATACTAACACTTAGTATGATTTTGGGTGAGAATCCAAGGTGCCAGGAGCGTACTTTGTGGAATACTAAGTTATTAGTATCATCTTTGATGGAATATTTGGCTCCTCTTTTGGCTGGATAGTTTCAGGGCCAGTCCAGATGGCTTGAACATTTTGGGTTGGCTTCCTCATACATGATTGATTAGAACCTTACTTCCTATGGTGAATTATGATAATATGTCATTCCTGACTCTCAGCTTGGCTCTTTGGAAATATTGCACTACTAATTTTAGCTGTTTCCAGCTAGATTTTGATCAACTCATTGGCCAACTCTCATTGATAGTTTCTAACGATAAGTTATTGTGGTTAAAAAGCTTACTAGAGCTTTCAAGGTGGGTAAGGCTGCTTCCCTTACATAAAAGGCCCTAAATGGGGAAATTTATTTCAAACAGTGTTGTCTAAGTCCTTAGCTATAAATTGGATTGCAAAAATTAGCCGCTTCAATTTGTAATTTATGGCTATCTTCTTTAGTCTTCCTCTAAGGCTTCATCACACGTTCAACTTTTCCGTTAGATTAAAGTGTAGGGGTCAGAATTGTTTTTCTCACTCCTAACAGATCTATGAATTTTATACTACTTCTTAGATAAAGTTCTTGTCATTGTCCAATATCAGAACTTGTGGGCATCCGTGTCTGGTTATAACTTTGATTTATAAGAATTTGGCAGTTGATCCTGAAGTGTAACTCTTGACTGATGCTTCTTTGACTCAACTATTAAAATGGTTGATTGCCACGATAATTATATTTATTCCAATTGAGGGAGCAGGCAGAATTCCTAGACATCTATAAATACATTTTAAAAATATTTTTGTTGGCATCTCTCTAATACCAAATCACTTCTCAAGGGCTCTGAAACTTGAACAGTTACACTTAGTTCCAAATCTTAATGTACTTCGTCTGTCTTACTCCAATAGAACTGGTCTGTGAGGTGCTAAGTTCTTCTGTAATATTCCATACTAACATGATTAAGCTTCCACTACAAGCTCCATTCATTTGCTGGGCCAGATAGAGGGCACTACTCCATATTAAATTCTTCTAAAGGTTTCATCAATACTCCATTTATTTTTTGGAGAATCTTCTTGAGGCAATTTTTACTTAATCAGTATCATCCTTTCATTATTCTTCTGGTAGTCTGATCAGGTCATAAAGATGATCACTTTTAAGAGCTTGAAGTTGTAAAACAGGTAGAAGGACAGTCCATCAGTGTTGTGGTGATTATTTCCTGCTCTATGATTGATCTTAGAGTCATATCCTTAAAATTGAACTGTCCATTGGCAAGTCTTCCATCATAATGCTTCAAATTGCATAGCAATTGGAGTGACACATAATAATATACACTAAAAATAAATCCATATAACAAGGCCAAAAGTGTTTTACTGCCCTAGTAACTGCCAGGCACTCTCTATTAGTCCTTTTATAGTTCTTATCCTCTTGTGAGAACTTGTAATATTATTCTATAAAATTTCTATCACTCCTTCATACATTTGGCCAAGTATAGCTCTGATCCCAATATTAGTGGCATCTGTATACATAACGAATGTTTTTTAATGTTAGGGTAATTTAGAATTGATACTCCTACCAATCAGGCTTTCAATTACTCAAAGGCTTTCTCTTGATCAAGGCCACACTCAAGACTGATTTCTTTATATAAAGTTGTATCAGAGGTGCAGCCAAGTCTTAAAAATGTAAGGTAAACTACTATTAGTATCCCACCAACTTGAGAGAGTATGAATGTCCGCATTCTCTGAGGCTGGTTCATAGCCATTACTGATTAGATCTTACTTCTTGTGGCGATTCCCTGGGCTGATCTAGTGGCCCAGGAACTCTATTTTCTTCTTTAAAAAAAGGTACACTTGCTTCCTTTCATCTTCAAATTGGACCCTTGGAGCTGGGAAAACATTTTTAGGTGCTCTAGGTGATCCTGGAATGTAATAAGAGCATGGTGATATTTCCCAGGTAGATTAATACATGATAAATTCATATCTTTAAAGATTTAGTTTATCACACTTTGAAATTTTTTGGGCGTTAAAGAGCTCCTGCAGCATCCGCGTTGATTGGACAAACCCTGACTGCTAATCAGGGTGCACTTCTCTCGGTCCTCATGTCACAGTTCCATCTGCAAGTAGCCACTGGCCAAGTCCATGGCAAAAAAGTGCTTTGATTATCCCAGTCACTTCAAAGCACTATCAACTACAGAGAGCGTATACAAGTTCTTATTTTTGACTTTGTTAAACATTCACTAATATATAGCCACATGGTATGTTCTACCTTTCTTACATACAAACAAAAGCGGAGAAGCTATGGGCTCTCTGATGGTTTAACAGGTCTGCTTTTGTGATTTGGTTTGCTTTATTTGCAAAAACTCATTTTTGGCTTTTGATCAGCGGTAAAGTTTAAGTTTGAAGGGAATTGCAAATATTGTATCCTTTTTTAAACATCTCCTTTGAAAACCCCATAGTCATTGGTCTGGTGTTAATATTGTCCATATAATCATCCTGGAGCTCGTCCAAATTCTATTGCTCCTTATTTGTTACTTTGCAAGTCCTAATTCATAGAAATCTCTAGCTGCATATACTGACTCAAATATGTCACAACTTGATAGCCTTGCCTGGGCTATTACTTTTTATTTCTCAACTTGGATAGGCTGATTAATAAATTGCCTATTATAAACAGTAAAATCTCGTTGAACCTGAATTAAAGAACCCAGGTAATGTCCTTAGGCTATTGCTCTCTGATCCATCTTAGATTTATTTTAGATCATTTTGTTTGGGAGTACCTTTACACTAACTGAAAGTGGCATCATTTGTTGTTCTCCATATTGAGTTTTAAGTCTCGCTTGTGCTCAATGGTAGACTTTCTCCTGTGCTGGCCATGGCGAGTAGCTTTTTGACACACATCTTCTTATGAGTGTAGGATTTGTAGATCATTTGTTCTGTTTACCCATACATGTCCTCTTCTTGTGCATCTTAGCGTCTTTGTCTTTGAATATTTGATGTGATTAATAACTGAGTAAACTCACATTTCTGGTTGTGAAATTTATTTTGCGCCAAGCTCATGGATAAACTTGGTAACAATTAGGAAGTCGTTGTGGTCATTATAGAACCATTTCCTGAGCGATCAAAACATCTTTCTAAATCTCAATGGAAACACAGAATATTCTTCTATGGCGCGTGTGATGTCAGGTATAGCTGTTCTGAGCTTTACTTATAGTCTATAGTAGCATAAACTTCACTTTTTTATCAATTTAAAGGATAAAATTTTGAGTAAGGCTCCTGTATCAAGTATTTGGCTAAGATGCAAACTATTTGTAAACAACTTTGACTTTTGTTACAATATTCCCAAATGGATTATGACTGTCAAGACGTCATTGGCAGACTCTCAAAATGTTTCAAATCCTCTGTCTTTAGATTAGCCAGGTTTATGGTATCCTAAGTAGCTAATTAAAATTCTTAATGTGATCATTACAAGCTATTCTCCATATTCAAAGGTGTTAATTATCCTTATGGGCTGAGTGGTCCACAGTAGGTAAGCGTTGGTAAATATTTATAACAATTTCATGTACCCATAGTCAAGCAGGTACAGTCATAGGTCTAGGTGCCTCTAGCATGTGTAATATGCACTAACTGCATCCTTGTCTTCATTATTGCCTTCTACTTCTTTTTATAGATCAACCTAGCTCACTTTACAGTAGTATCTTCCTTATTTGATATATCCTTTTTTATAGTATTCATCAGACAGTAATACCAAAAGTGTCACAATTTGTGATAATTGTTACATTTATGTTTAATGAAATTAACATTCTATTAGCTTATGCTTATTTATCTCTGGGCTTCTGAATTTTATCTTGAGTGGCATATACTGCTTTGCTTATTCTTTAAATGGGATATATGGCCCTAAATCTAGTCTTGTACATCCTTTTTACATTACATTTTAATTATTCAATGGCCTTCAGTGACATTGCGGCCTTGATGGATAAGGTCATAAGGAATATATAAAGCGGAATGCATCTTTCACAAACCCAGTAGCACCATCTTCAAAGTAGGCAAGTATATGGCTTAGTTGCCCACAACTTCTGTACTTTTAGATAATATAAAATAGCCTGATTGACGATTGCTTTTTTTCACCAAATTCAGTAATAGGAATTTTTCTTGATGTTTTGAACGTCATGATCGCTTTTAAATTAAGACAACGAGGATATTATTGACCTCAATTTTTTTTAATCCTTGGAGTTAGCCCACACAGAGAATCTCTTGGTCTTTGTGACTCATGCAACCTTGCATATGGCGAGCTTTCCAGATATTACCTGCGCCCTCCATGCTATTCTTGTACATCTGCAGAAAACTTGCAACTGTTCATTCTCCAGGAGTAAACATGGTCTTTAAGTAAGGTTTGAAATTAAGGTCCCTGTCAATTGATTCACTGTGCATGATGCGTGTTAGTGGTTTGGTTAATTAAGCGTCTAATAACAGTGTCTCCTGATGGGTAGCTGCTCTGGATGGAGTTAATACTGGATGTTCGCATTTGAGTAAAATTTCAGGTCTTCAAAATACCTGTCAAAGGTGTACATGATGTAGTTATGCTAATCCAAAACGATTTCTTTAATGTCTTAAAGTGTGATGTTCAGATCACTTTTTAGGGTGTATTAGTTAATCTTCAATATCCCTCAAGGTAGACTTTATCTTCCTTACAGTGGAAGTTTCACCCAAGATTGGTTTCTTAACAACTCGTGCTCTTAGCAGTTTACTTAACTTTCTTAAGTTATGTTTTTGAATCCTTTTCTTTATATTCCAGTGTTTGAGCATTGCCTTAAGGTTTTCCTCCATCAAAAGGATTTCAGAGGATCCTTTTCCATGGTAAGTTTCCACATTATCAATTACACTCAATTTTTGATACATTGCACGTTCTTTGACCATTTGGTCTGATGGCGTCTCCCTGTAGTGAGAACCAGAGGAAACGCCTAAGGCTTTTTTCACATAACTGGTGAGTCAGAATTGCTGATTTTGGATTGTGGAGTACTTAAAGTAGAAAAGAAAAGTGTTTTTAATGCAATAGTGAGTGTAATGTATCTTTGTTAGTTTGCTCTACTCCTGCTACCTGATGTAACAAGTAGTGTCTGTTTTTTGCTGTTTGGCCCTTTGGTAATATCTTATTGGATAAATTTTTACCTTTTTGGCATGAAGTTGTTACGTTGGCCTCCTGAGCAGGACAATACAGAATCTTTGACCAACCTCTTACTTGTAATACTAACAACTTAGGTATATTATTTTTCTTTTATCCCCTTGTGCATATCTCAGACTGGCTAATTACACCTTCTTCTTGATTTTGATTCCAGACTGGCAACTGAAGGATTATTCAATTGCCCCAAAAATAAGTAAACCAAAGGATAAATTTGAGATTATGGGGTATAAGTCCCTTTTTTAAAAATGGAGTAATCAATACTTTAATAAGAAACAAAATATATAATACAAAATTTAGGATTGGAAGGAGAGGATACCCCAGTAGTAGAATTGGGACCTCTACCGCTGCCTCCGCAAGTTTGATTCTGGTACAGGAACTTTAGGTAGGGGACAATTATGGCTGTGTTGATGTTGCGCACCAATGCCCCAAACTGAGATAGCAAATAGCAAAGGCAGTCCTGGGAGTTCCTGGCCTATCATATGCCACGCATGGAGGTTTTCTGGATTTTATCCTCTTTTCCCATTCATTTGATTTCCCTTAATCAGTGCGGTATTGTCCCTAGGTCAGCCCACCTCAAATAAAATACAAAAATATAAAAATACAAAGATAAAAAATAAAGGATTGGGACATTACCAATACTGTAGCTTCTTAAATAACTCTGGTTAGGCTATTTAATCTTTGCTTTTTTTCACGGCTTCATTTTTTTAGTTCCATAATTTGTGTGCTACGTCTTATGGCGGAAATCCTTTGACCAGGGTAATGGGCTTCTCATTATGCAATCCCCGCTTCTTGGACAGGGGTGGGAGTATTATTTACACTATTGGATTATTGTTCTTTTTAGTTTTTAGTTTTAAGCTTCAAGTTTCAGTTTATGATGCCATTTTAATGCTACTAGATTCAGGGTCTCAAAAACATTAGAAATTGGTAATTTGACTATTTTAATATCTTTCAATTTGACTGTTCAGCTGTGGAAATCGGTACCAGATGGACATTGGTAATTCTACCCATCATCAGTGACATTAGCAGAAATTATTCTATAATTGGGTGCTTAAAAATTATTTTATACCTAAAGGTATTAAAGGGGCTTAAATTCTGTTATTGTTGATGTTATCAGGAAGCAGATTATAATGTGCGTTATCATTATACAATATTCATTGATATAATCCTGACAAGATGTAAAATTGTTTGTATCATTGCGGTCTATAAGAGCAGTTCAATGGTTTTGTCTATAACTTTTTTAATATCATCATAGATCTGTTGTTGTTAGTTGCTATAGAGGGTCCCTTCTTAGGTTGAGGAACTACTTTCTGGTATATTTGTTATTTTATCAATGAAAAATACATAAGAAGTAGTTAATTTTATTGAGTCAAGCATTTCCAATAGTCAATATGAGAGTCAAAAAATAACTAAAATACAACATTTGTAATAGAATATATTTTTATTATTATGTCTTAGCAATACATCCAGAGAAGTTTATATTCATTTGAACTTGATCAACAACGTTTTTGCAAAGTGAGGATCTGAATTCTCCATACAGGAAGATAATACCATTTTCCCCCTTGGGTTGGGACCATCTAGTACTAAAAAAGATAATACCATTTTAATTTCTAATTGAAACCATGCAAAAAACATTAATTACTCCCTTAGCCTTGCCTTAGAAAAGGTGGTATATTGGATGTAGCTCTAGATACTCCAACTAGTAGTTTCTCAATATATAAAGAATTGAGGTGATCTAGCTGAAACACAAAATAAGAGCTTTAATAAGCACAAATTGGCTGAGGTTTTTGAGAAACCCTTAATGAAATAAAAATGAGATATAATTGGTAACAAAAAAGTTTATGCATTTAGGCTATAAGAGGGAGTCCTAAAACAAACGGGACATTAATTTTGACGCTCTGATTTGTCCAACATTCTATTTATTTGAGGTAAGCTGACCGGGGGACGGACATTACCAAAACTAAAAATGAACGTAACTAATTTGGTCTAGACAAAACGTGCAAATGAGCGGATTGAGTGAAACAATTTGAACAAATGACAATGAACCAGGTGGGAAGCGGAAACTGCTTATCCCTCCATGGCGGAATGGGAGGGGGTTTGGGGGGCTCATCTTTGGCAGAGGCTTCCTCATCCCAGAGTAAGGTACTTGTCAAGGCAGACAGTAAGGGCGTTGAGGCATTGGCAGCATGTGGCTCATTATCGCTAATTATTGATATTTCATTGAAATTGCCAGCTAGGAAAATGGCACTGATATATGCAGCTAAAGCTTTTTCAGCTTTAATGTGGTCATCTTGAAGTTTAACAAATGTGGTAATATTGGTTTGGGTAATCTTAGCTTTAATATTCCAAGCTACCATTACCACGTTCTGGATAGCTGCATTGACATTTTTGTGCAACTTATCATTGTGGTTTTACTTTTTGGGATGAGGGTTGAGGGGATCACAGGAGGGGGAATACCTCATATGAGCATCACCACTGATTTGGCGATAGCTTTGCAGAGGGGACAACAAATAATTGTTGCAGCTGTTTTAACTGCAAGCTGGTAGTCACTGCAAAATGATTTGGCTTTTGGCTGTGGGGTATATAGATGAGGGGGTATTTGGCATCCCATTCTGCATTAAAAAATTGCTCAATTTGCAGAGATAGTTCTTCAATGAGCTAACCTGATTCATCAATTCAAGCCAATTACTCCCATGGGTTCTGGTTGAATTGAATTGAGGAATTGGCATATGGTTGAGGTTTGGTTGATTTATTGGAGGAAGCTTGTGATTGAACTGGGTCCAAGCTTATGCTTGATTGGAGGAATCATGTGTGGCACTGGTGCGTGGAGGAGGCTAATTAGTGGCTGCAGGTGCAGCTGCAACCTCAGGTTTTGGGGGAGGGGGAGGTAGGATTGTACCACATGCCAGAACTTGTGTGGGGTGGGAAGTGGATTGGATGTCAGCAGACAAGTTTTTCAATCCATCAGAAGTGGCTAAGGAGGGGCACTTGAATTTCAAGTAGTGCAACATAAAACAGGATGGACAAATTCTCCACCCGCCCTTGATGTGGGCCCAAAACAGATGGTCAGAGGCTGAAGGAATAACGGTGCAAGGGGGAATTGACATGCAATTTTATTAAATTTATAGCTGATTGTGGCATATGCAAGAGGCCCAGCAAGTCATGTGACCCCATTTGGGACCACAAATTGTAAGATGGGGTTGGAGCCATAGGCTGCCAAACCGTCCATCAGCTCCTGATGGAGCACTGCAGGGGGAGGTGGGTGGGCAAACCAGCAAACTGGACCAACAAAGTGGTGTCCACTGGGAGCCAAGTCTGAGTTGTGAGAAGAGGGGTACCCTGGAATACCAGGGGCACAGTTGCTGTAGTGGCAGCGGCAGCTTCACAGGTCAAGCTGAGGTCGAATAACCCCTTATAGGAGTGGAAATCTATAAATCTGGCAGGTGTCATCACCTCATGTGCCATTTCAATAATAGCTTGGTCATGGTATGGGAAAAGTTCTCTATAGTTGACCCTTAGGTCATAGCGCATGTTGCTCCAGGGGAGCGCCAGGGGGTAGTTAGGTACCGCTTGGGTATGAGAAAGGTGGGCGTCAATATCCTTGGGAGGAACGAATCATCCCATGGGTTTGGAATGACTGGGAAAGCCAGTCCAAGCACATTTTCCTGCTGTACAGAAAATGGCAGGGGGAGTTTCGCCACTGCCCCACACTGGAGCAGCCAGCGGAGAATCCAAGGACATCAGAGAGAAACTACAATGGGCGACCAAAATTTACTTTCTTGTTAATTTATGTAATTTGCTCAGAAAGTTATGCTGAGCGGAAAGAGTCAGAATAATTTGTCCAACATTAACCAAACCAATATAAAATATTTAAAAAGTCAATATCCATAATTTAAATACTAAGGACTCAATTTGACTAAGAAGATGAGATTGATAAAGGAGGTAGCAAATCTCCTGGTCATAAGCGATCCAAATGGCATCAAGCACTTGCATTAGGGAGCTTGAGCAGATAAATTTGTGAGGAAGACTGAATTGAAGGAAAGGTTGAATTAAAGACCTTATAAACTATTTTGATGAGAATATATAATTGCCCTTATTCTAAACCACATTTTAGAGTTTAATTTAAGTGTCATGGAGTGAGGATGACATAATAATGGGGACAAATACCAAGGATAAAACTGCATATCAGGAGGCCAAAAGGGTGAAGTTGGCAGGCCCTCCTGACCTCAAGCATACCTTGGATCAAAGCTGGGTTAAAGAGGTATGCCCAGGTTGATCCTGGGAATGTAAGAGAATTTTGGCCCTGCATAACAGCAAATGCATTAAAAAACCAGCTTTGCAATTAAAAACGACGGTTTGCTTCAATTTCTTGGTGTTTGGGGTCTTGACCAATTTAGTTTTCGAAAATTCCAGCTCAGGTCAGCCTTGCCTAAAATTGATAACATGAGTTTGGTTGATTACCAAGTATAGCACATTGCCCTATGGAATCATGCATTTATTGGTGAACCTTGGCTTAGCACACTTCCATCAATTAGTTCCCCTTGAGTTTCCTTAAAATTGTTTTCTCAAGACTAATCT
This sequence comes from Massospora cicadina, assembly GCA_022478985.1. Lineage (NCBI taxonomy): Eukaryota > Fungi > Entomophthoromycota > Entomophthoromycetes > Entomophthorales > Entomophthoraceae > Massospora > Massospora cicadina. Next base: position 97,097 of record JAKSZP010018558.1, read on the forward strand.
CTCCCATTGGTTGACTTCCAACATAATAAAGTACCCTTTGTTAGTATACGTTTTATATATAAATCTTGAAAAAACTTGTGCATGTGGACCTCTTCAAGGAGATCTCATGTAACGCTAGCTATTTAATTTTAACAACTGCAACTCTCTCTGCTTGTGCACCGTTGGGCTGCCCAGGTTCCCTCCAACCTAGGACGCCTATGCACTTCCACTTAGAGCACCGCTTGGGTATGGACCTCACTTTGGGGTTCACTCCAGCCTGGTTGTTAGTTAGGTTTTGGTTCTTCTATCTCCTGTTAACCACCCTCGCCCTAAGTTATTATGGCTCAAGCACCATCTGCAGATTCTACTAACTTTATTACTGATAACTAGTTCCCTGTCATTGGGTCTTTGCACTGCGCACCACCATACTAGAAACTGTTGATTTATAGATAATCTCTTGACAATAAGTATAAAAGTACTTTATTTTTTAATAATAGACAGTCATCTCGCAGAATCTTTATTTTTTTCTTGAAAACTATATTTGTTTAAGCGGTGATCTTCAGTAAACAGTCTGGAATCATTTTAGTAAGGATTATCTAGTAACCAGTTTTGGGATCTACTTGGTAAAGACACCTGCAAAAAGTCACCTTGTGAAAATTAAGCTCCTTGAGAAAGAGGTTAAATAAGTATTTTTTGAGTTTGTTGGATAATTATATCTATGAATTAATTAAAGTGGCGACAGAGTTTGGAACAAAATCTTGCTACATAATAATTGTGATATTAAAAGAAAATTTTCTGTAATGATAATAGAGCAAAGAATCACTCAACAAACATTTTATCAACTCGCTACAGCACAAAATACATTCTATTGTCTAATATGCGGTAATCACATCCTAAATTGGCAAATCAGTCATTTCAATTACTCAAGTTATTTTGGAAGAACCTAAGAGCTATCTGGAACAATGACTATACAGAGAAATAACGAGATAACAATAAAATTTTGTTTTTAAAGTCTTCTGATCCTGATATCTACAAATAAAAATGTTACTATAATGATCTTTTTTATAATGTCATCATTGTATGCTCAATATGTGAAAAAAGAGTTTGGCAAGATTTGCCTAGTTAATTAACTTATTCCCTGCTAAGCGTAAGACATACCTCACAAGGTGGCCATCATCAGCCACCCTCAGCCAGAACTCCAAAGAACCCCCACTAGTCTACAATAGCGCTCTCCTACACCAAAGAGGAGCTCCCAAGGAAGCTCAACCCACCAAAAATGACTGGTAATATACAACGTGATGGATGAAACAACTCAAAGAGCTCTACTTCCCCTTACAACCCAAATCTTGTGAAGCACCTTTGCAATGTTGGAGGATGAGAGTATGGACTTAGACACAACAAATGTGGATACTTTGGATGTCACCATTGATCAACTTCAGGAACTACCCTCGCATCTTAGCAGGGGTAGCATCCTAGACTTGTTATAAGGATCCTCAACCCCCTCCCCCAAACACCCTCCGGCGTTCCACTTACCTCTCTGAAAATAAATAGTCAAACTAGATGACTCAAACTAGCCGCCTTCCAGCTGCAGGTTTAATTGCTGTCAACCTCCTAGATGTGGTGGGAGCAACTATGAGTCCCCATGAAAGTACCCTGACCCTGCAATCCATATATCAGTGGTTTATGAGATTAAATGCAGTGATCCCACCTCCTTTGCAACTTCAGGTCAGCGTGGATTGACTTTGCTTCCATCCAGGACCCCCACTTTAAACCTAATGAACACAATATTTGGAATAATCATTTTGGAGGAAACTCCTTCTGGACAAGTCATGCCTCCTTTATAATTCTTAATCCCTGGATCAAAACCCACGCCTTCTCGCAACACTTTGGTGGCCGTCTTATAATGGACAAACTCACAACGCCTAACTTCTCCTTCTTTGTCGTCAATATATACCTGCCTCAAGCAGGGGCTGGCCAGAACTGGCTGCTGAAGGAGCTAGTCCAACTGAATCTCTCGCAAAATACAATTTTACTATAAATTTCAACAGTACCCTAAGCTGCGCTCATGACTCTTACTCCCAGCAACAAATGAACGGCTCAGATCCAGTAGACTCCACACTTTCTTCACAATACTAGTTTCATAATTCTCTGCCACCCTCCGAGTCTAGCATTAGTTGTATGGCCAGGATCAATTACAATTAATGGTTAGTCCTCTTGGCATCATGCATTGACTTGGCACTAATGAGCCCTCTTCTGGTTTATTATGCCTCATCTCCAATTTCCTGTGAAAATCATCTGAGTGATTACAGATCAATCACTGTTGTCCTTACCACCACACTCATACCATTGTGCAGGTTTTAATCAACTGTTGCCGTGGTTATTCTGAATAACCCCTTTTTTTAAAGGATAATTTGTCTAAACTCATACGGAAAACTCTTTTCTACACACCACACCACCTGAGCAACCTCAGCGCGAGTTGGGCAGTGACCATGGAGGGAATTAAACAGATTTATAATATCTGCTTAAAAGCCCAGATGGCCGCATATACTGCCAGAGTCAAGAAGTTTGAAGCTAGATTTAGGCATTTTAATGGGACTGAAACCCTTCTTCTCCCAGTTGTCTGAATTACTGGGAAGCCGCTCAAGAAGCACTTTGCTCAGAACTTGCACTGCAGGAAGAGTGGGTAGCCAAATTCACGTCTTCTCACTATCACGCCCAATGAGGACGCCTTATTTAAATCTTTCAGAAGCATAAAGCCAGCTCTACAGTGCAGGAAATCTTGGCTCTGAATTTCTTTTACCATTACAACGGATAAAGGAGCCTTTTGCAGGAACTGCAACGCTTTATCTTCAGTATGTACCATGCTGATCAGAATGAACCTTCAGTATCAAAGACTTCTTGTGGCATACTTCAATGTTTCACATTAACCCACTTTAAGACAAAGCTATTTTGTCCCATTTTACCAGTCAGATGTTTATGGAAATCCTCCTTAAATCTCTGCGGCTTAAAGCCCTCATCCCTGATGGCATACCTTTTGAGATTACCTTCTAGATTGCGCAGTGACAGCCAAGTTCCTCTGTGATCTTTTCACCTCGTTTTTGGTGCAATGATAGGTACTTCCTATAATATGGGTTTAAACACGATTTTTATTGATAAAAAGTCATAGCATGATTACCTATCCAACTGGTGCCCTATAGCCTTGATTAATGGGGACCTTACGTTGTTCACGAAACTTCTGGCCAACAGCATAACAGCATGAGTTTCGCCCCACCTGAAATCCTCCCAAAATGGTTTTATCCCGGGGAGGTCTTTATAGAATAACAATGATGCCATTCATGTGAATTGTGACTTATGACTAATGACTCACACAAGGAGAATGGCTCCATGACTTTCTCTCTATGTGAAGGCTTTTGATCAGTTTGCCTGGAATTACTATATGCCTCCTTAGCCCGCTTCAACCTTTTTTCTACAGCAAGACGCTAGATCACCAAGCTCAATGACTAACTCCATACCAGAGCCCTTGCACCATCTGGATTCACGGTGGAAGTTACTGTTGGGCAGGGTCTCCGCCAAAGTGATCCTTGAGTCGCTTCCTTTTCAATATCAATTTTAATCCCCTATTGGCCTCCTTAAATTATCTGATGGGGTTCTAGTGCCAGGTAAGGCCACCACCTGCACTATGGCACATGTGAATGACAAAGCTTATTGCGTTTGGATGCCCTGAGGAAACCACCCTTGCCGCTGTGATCCTTTAAAGGTTTATAAAGCGTCTAACGCCAAGTTCAACACCTCTAAAACAACAGTGGTACAGGTTGGCTCACCCATATTAACTCCACAATTAGATGGAGCCAACATGCGGAATCTGCCATCACTTGGGCTTCCTGACAAAATTCACAAGGATTCATACTCAGTGACAATGAGTATTAGATCCTGGAAGTGGTAAATTTAAGGATTTCCAGCTGGAACAGGACTATATAGCTCCTAGGGTTGGTGTAAGTCCGGGCGAGCGCCCCCTCCATTTGGATTGGGGGTGTTCCCCTTCCCATCAAAAAGGGTTCAAGAAAGGCAGCTGTCCCTCTCATCTCACAGGGTGACCTCACCCATGTGGTTGATGAGCGATGGGCAACAGCTCTTCCTTTGAGGATCCTGCCACCTGTCCCAGTATTGACTTTGAATAAATTAATACAATTAATTAAGGGTATTTGTGCTAAGCTTTTGGGGAGTTGGCATTCTCTTAGTATGAAAGATCCAAATAAAGTTGAGGGCAACGAGCCTTTGTCATTAAGATCTGGGAGCATTAAATCATTTAAACAAGGCCCAATGAGCGTGTACCTTTAATGAATAAAGTATCTAATGTTGTATCTCCATCAAAACTCACCAATGGCATTGGCCATTGAAAATGCAGCCCACAGTTCAAAACCCTCCTCAGACACATCAGAATCTTCATGTGATATTTCCTGCTTGGACGAACAGATGCCAGAGCAACCAGGTATAGGCGAATTGGGTGCCCCAAGTAAGTCTAGGGGAGCAACCCCTCTGCTTGGATTGGGTAGTTTTCCTATTTCATAATATAAAGGGTCTGAAGAGGGCAGCTGCACCTCTCGTTACACAGGGCGACATCACCCATTTGGTAGATGATTGCTGAGTAACAGCTCTCCCTATGAAGATTCCTCCCCCTGTCCCCACACTTGCCTCTGCCAATTTAGTTCACCAAATCAAGGATATCTGTGCAGAAATCATTGGTATCTGTTATTCCCACGAGCTGGATAAGTTTTTAATGCCAATGGCGCCAAACCCTTGAAATCAAAGTCGGACTGTCCAAAACTACAGGAATAAAGTCCAACGGTTGTGCAACTCATATTTGAAAGGGGACAATTAATAAATCCTTGGTCAAAATAGCCAAAGGCATCGAACCATTGAAAAGTATGATGGCCATCTCTAAACTCACCTCAAAATTATCAGGGACAAACTCCAAAGGGCAGATATCACCATCAGGGACTGTTGATAAAAGTTCAAAACCCCGTTACAAAAATCATGATTGGCAATCATTGGTATTCATTTAGCCGAAAAAATGCTCCAGTGACTGGGCATGGGTGGGACGGTTATTCCAAACCCATTTCTGATCCCTTGGGACCGCCCCTATGTGGGGTGGCCCTGGGGAATTCCTGTTGCCCATTGGGCCAGACGCCATCATGCTAACAGTTGCAAATGCAGTAAAGCCTCAGGTCAGGCGTTTGCAGTTGAACTGATAGCAACTTAGCCTGCCACAGATTCCCTTAATGTCTGTTCAGATTGAAGTCATTATTTCCCCCTCTCTCAAAAATTTTTAGGTTAGGTCGGTATTTGTGGTCCCCAATCCCATGCTTTGACAATCTGCCCAAATCAAACACTATTTAATCAGTCACATTGCACTGAGGAAATTGTTGATGAATTTATTTATTTAACTTTTTAATAAAATCCCTAAACCCAATTCCAGTTTTTATTATGTTCATATCTAAACCACCCCTCCTGACTATATTTCAACTACCCAAAGGACTTGTGGCCATGTTTATCTGGTTTTTCACTATGTTCCTATACAAAAATATGGCTCATAGACGCTCAGTGACGAAATCCCTTCCTGATTTCATAAAAGTCATGCAAGTACCAGAGCCGCAGGCATTTGGGCTTGTCATTTGGTTGCTTCAGCACTTAAATTCTTAGGTCATTCTAAAAATAACATGCTGTCTTCCTGACATAATCAACCAACCATTATTCTTAACCATCTTACGCCCTTCACGTTGAGATTAGCATAGCAGTGGCCCTTTTCTATCAGCTGAATAAGGTTGTGAAGAAGCTCTACTATGGCCACAATATCCTAATATCTCCTGAATTTTCTAAGCCCACCCTTCAAAATGGTATGTTCATTCTAGGAGCTGCCACGGTGGCCTTGGTGTCGAATTCTAGCTCTAAATCATTGTCCAAAATAATTTCAACAGTTGCCATAGCCCACGTGCCCATGTCAGTATATACTGTCATTCCAACTTATAGAGTAGCTATTTCTGTCACAAACCTTGTGGTTTCCCCCAATCCTAGTACCATCTCTTCCTTATCTACAGACTCAAATATAGCTGCCAAAAAAGAGAATTTCACCTACTTTTTATTGCCCATGAAAGTTAGTTTTAGAGCTCTCCAAATGTCCTTTGAGGCCTTAGTAGAAACTAGACCAGAGGTTATTTTTATGAGTGTAGAGCTAGCCCACCAGTTGGAACTTGACCTGGACTTGGGTACTACAAAAGATAGTCACTTCATCAGCCTCTCAGCCCTTATACCTAGTTTGATGCCCAGTAACTTTCTCTGTTCACTAGTTTAGCTTTTGCAACCAGTTCTCTGCAATGCTAAATTTGGTCTTTCTGGTAATCTTAGGGGTGGATTGGTAGCGTCAACAGTATGTTAGAATTTACCTGTAGTCTAATATGATGTTATTTATTAATGACCAGACGTAAGACGAGTTTCCTTTAGTGGATACTCTTACAAAAACTCAAAGTCGTAGTTCAATCAATCCCTTGTTTCCCCTGCAGGTCTCCCATCAAATTTCCCTGAGGCATTGATGGTTTAATGAAGTATCTTCAATTCTGAGAAGGCAGATCATCTCCCCTCTAATACTAAATTTGATTTAAGGTTTAAAAACTGTGCAGATGGTGAACATAAATTGCCCACTGTACCCACATATGGCGGAGGAGGAGGCTGCTCTCAATGCATGGTTGGATGACATGCTTAACGAAGGGTAGTTGTTCAAAGAGACATCACCAGTTGCTTCTCCCATCGTTTTTGCCAAAAAGGCCGATGGTTCCCTTTGTCCCTGCATGGATTATGGTCACCTAAATAAAATCACAGTTCATGATCTCTACCCTTTTCTGGAGCAGACTATTGGTCAAGTGATTACAAGTCGTGTGTGTTCTCTAAACTGGATTTTTAATGCTTTGAATCAAATTCTGGTGACGGAAGGCCAGGAATGGCTTACCACTATCCAAACAAAAGGGGCATTTTCTAATTTTGGGTAATGCCATTTGGGTTAAAGAATGCACTGGCCACATTCCAAAGAATGATTGAAAGTGTGTTGGGTGATCTCCAGCTCACCTGCGCATCAGCTTATATTGAAGATACACTGGTACACTCCTCAACTCCTGAACAACATGCAAAAGACTTAGAAGCGATTGTGGCGGCCTTATATAAGGCGGGCCTATTTGTTAAGCCTTTAAAATGAGAGTTTTTTGGGAGGAAATTACATTTTTAGGCAATCTTGTTTTAAAGGATGGATACAAGATTCCCCTAACATGTTGAAGCCATCCGCGAGTGGCCCACTTCAATGACATAAAAGCAATTAAGAAGCTTCTTGGGCACTATAATTTTTTTGGAAAAATTCTCCCCTGCCTTATCCCGGTTAGCTGCCCCACTTCATCCACTCATAAGTAAGAATGTCTCCTTTCGTTGGACGCTTAAGTGTCAGCAGGCATTTGAGTCAATTAAAGGGGTGTTTTTATCTCCCCTATCTTGAAACATGTGGACCCCTCTAAGCCCTATGTCATAGCATGTGACACGTCATCTGTTGCGGTGGGAGCTGTATTGCTTCAGGAGCATGAGGGGTTAGAGAACCCCACGCCTACTTTTTCTGCAAGTTCTATCCTACAGAGCAGCCTTGGGCCATCTATGATAAGGAGCTGGCAGCTGTGGCATGGGCCCTGACCCACTGGCGGTATCTTTTGCAGGGCGATCAACATGAGTTGACAGTGCAAACGGATCATCAAGCCCTTCTCTACTTCCATAAACTACAGAAGTTGGCACACAGGCAATCCTGAACCTACCATAATTTGTATATCTTTGACTCATTATGAGTTTGTGAAAAGAGCATTGAATGCTCTTCCCAACTTCTTAAGCTGTAACACGCACATTGCCCTGTATATATGGATGAGGCGATCTGGTTTCTATTATCCCTACCACCCAAATCTTATCCATCTTCCCACCCAGGGTTTTGACAGTGGAATTAGCTCCAGATGCACCCCTAATCTCCCAAGTTTTGGCAGCCCAAACGGCCTGTGAGAAGGGGTGAACCTTATGGAGCAAACGTCTCCTCCTGCATCTAAACATTCCTGGTATTCTCTGCGTGAGGGTCTCATTAAAATTTTAGTAGAGGGTTTGGGTTCCTCCCCTTCTTTGAGCTGAAGTGATTCAGGCTCACCATGATCCTCCCTTAGTCAAATACCCTTGGAACAAGGAAACCTTGATTTGATCAAATTGTACCTATAACTGGGCAGATTTGAAAAAAGATTTACCGGCATGGATTTCAGATTGTATCATTTTGTGCTCATGCCAAGTTGGATTGATCAGGCAATAATGGCCTTCCTCAACCTTACAACAAGCATAGGGTCCATGGATATCAGTATTCGTGGACTTTATCAATTAATTTTTAAGTTCCTTTGGGTTTACCATGGTGATGGTGGTGGTTGACCATTTCACAAAATTTTCCTTCTTTATCCCATGTTTCTCTGCTATCATTTCTGAGGAAACTGCTAGACTTTTTGTGAGCCATGTGTTCTCGGTGTTTGGCCTCCCACAGGAGATCATTAGCTACTGAGAGCCTCAAATCACAGCACAATTCTGGAATGAGCTCTTGGTAATTTTGAAGGTTACGTCCACCATTCCACTGTGTACCACCCCAAATCTAATGGCAATTTGAACAGGTAAATCAGATCCTTGAGCAGTATCTGCGCTGTTACGCAGCTGCTGCTCAGGATACCTGGGATGATGCTCTCCCACTCACTCAGTTTGCATATAATAAAGGAACGCATGCCTCCATTGGATTCTCTCCAAATAAAGTGACCTTGGGGGTACAACCCCTCATTCTCAGTTGGCCCGTGCCTTCTCCCAGAGGTACCAGCCACCGCTGATCATGCCCAACATATATGGTCAACGCAGTCCTTAGTTTGGGAGCATCTCACTAAGGCCATAAGTGACTATAAATGGTTTATAGATTGGATGTAGCTCCCAGCTCATGACATCAAGGTCAGTTCATATGCCATTCTCAATACGCGCCATTTATAGATGCGCGTGCCCTCATGTAAGTTTGCAAGAAAGTGCTTGGGTCCCCATTTAGTGGAGGAAGATTTAGGTGAATGGTGCTTTCTGGTTAAAATTGCCACCCCACTGGAAAAACACCCAGGTTTCCATGTACCTCAGTTATCCCCATTCAAGAGGTCAATCCCCTTGGATCCAGAGTCTATTGTGATTGAGGATGTGGAGGAGGCTGAAGTGGAGGGCATCTTGGCTTCCCGCAAAGCTCGTTAATCAGTTCAATACCTTGTTGCTTGGAAAGTCTATCTGGCCTATGAGAACAGTTGGGTCAGGGCCAAGGTTGCCTGAACTGCTCCAAGTTGGATGAGGCTTTCCATGCCTCCCACCCAGATGCTCCTCGTCCTCCCCCAAATATTGAGTTTTAATGGCTATCAAATTACCTAAAGCCCACAAAAATGTGGCTCTTGCGCAGTTTCCTGGTGGTGGGGCCCCCTTTGGCAAAAGGAAAGTGTAATGTAAGCCTAGGGGAGCAACCCCTCTGCTTGGACCAGGCAGTTTTCCCATTTTCTAATAAAAAGGGTCCAACGAGGGTGGCTGTACCTCTCGTTAAACAGGGCGACCTCGCCCATGTGGTAGATGAGCGCTGGGTAACAGCTTTCCCTCTGAAGATTCCTCCCCTGTCTCAAAGCTGGACTCTGCCAAATTAGTTCGCCAAATTGAGGAGACCTGTGCAGAAATCATTGGTAACTGTCATCCCCACGAGCTGGATGGATTTTCTAAAGCCAATGGTCAAACCCTTGAAATCAAAGTCAGAATGTCCAAAATCTACAGGAATAAAACCTGATGGGTGTGCAGCTCGTAGTTAAAAGGGGAAAGTAATGAATTCTCGGTTGAAATCGCCAATGGCATCAATCCATTAGCAGTATGATGGCTGACTCCAAAATCCCCTCAAAATCATCAGGGACAAACCCCAATGGGCAGGCATCACCATCAGGGGCTGTTGCTGATAAAACAAAGCTCACATTTCAAAAATTGGGATTGGTGACTGATGGTACCCATTTGGCCAAACCAATGCTCCAGCAACTGAGCATGGGCAGTTTGGCCATCCCAAACCTGTTTCCGACCCCTTGGGACTGAACCTACGTGGGGTGGCCCTGGGAATTTCCATGCCCATCGGGCCAGATGCTGTCACACTAACTTTCACAAATGCAGTAAAGCCTTGGGTAAGGTATTTATGGTTTAATTAATATTAACTCAGCCTACCACCAATTCCCTCAATGTCAGTTCATATTGAGGTTGTTATTTCCCCTCGCTCAAAAATTCGCCAGGTTAGGTCGAAATTTGTGGGCCCCAATCCAATGCTTTGACAAGCTGCCCAAATCAAACACTATTTAATCAGTCACATTGCACTGAGGAAATTTTTGGTTAATTTCTATATTTAACTTTTCAATAAAAATCCCTAAACCTAATTCAGTTTTTTATGTTCAAATCTAAACCACTCATCTTGGATATATTCTAACAACCCATAGGACCCATGGCCATCTTTACCTGGTTCTTCGCTAGGTTCCTATACACAACTGTGGCTCATGGGCGCTCAGTGGCGAAATCCCTTCTGGTTTCATAACAATCATGCAGTAGCAGTGCCACTGGCATTCAGGATTTTCAAATGGTTGCTATAGCACTTAAATTGGTAGGCCAGTCTTATCTTAACTTGCTGTCTCCCTGAAACCCCAAACCTGTTCCTGACCTCTTGGGACCACCCCTATGTGGGGTGGTCTTGGGAGTTTCCTGCCGCCCATTGGGCAAGATGCCATTGTCCAGTCACCAAAACTAAAGAAAATTTGGCAATTCAGGCATCCATAGGTGCACTTACAGTGAATGGGCCTGTCACTGACTCTTTCAAAGTCAGTTCAATTTTAATTAATTTTCACCCCTCACTTGCTCAAAGTTCACCATATTAGGTTAAATCTTTTTTAGTACTAGTGGTGCCCAACCCAAAAGGGGGAGCCGCCACGCATCCAGATTAGGTTAAATCTTGAGGGCCCCAATACCACATTTTTCCAAGCTATTGCCCAAATCAATTGTCTATTTAAACAGTCATAACACTAAGAAAATAAATGATTGAGATTTAATTTTCAATTTAATAAAATCTTCACACCCCAAATTCAATTTTATTGACAATATATTAAAACCTCCACTCTGATCTAATTTTTCCCTGCACTCAAACCATTATGGGCCCTGAAGCCATATCAGCCTGGTTTGTTGCCAGGTTGTCGTTGTCAATTTTGGCCTATTGGCACTCCCTTGTCAGTTATTTTCCAGCCAATTTAAACGTCATTTGAGTGGCAATGTCTCTGCCATTCTGGCTTGCCTTTTGGGCGCTTCTGCATCCCAACTGGCAGGCCAGTATAAAATTTATCTGCTGCTGCCCTGAAAGTTGGGTCTTGATGGCCAAAGTGTTCTTCATATCTAAAATTTGGTTCCTCATGCATGTCTGTCCTATCTCATACATATTCTAAATACATGTTAATATTCTCCTCTGCTGTTAGATCTGGAGCTTCATCCCATCCATGGAACTGTCAACAAAATCCCAACTCTGAAATGAAAGTGGCCTAGGGCTTCTAAACGCACACTCTCTCATTCCACCTCTGCTTACCTGTGTTCCGTTGACTAATCTTCTGATGGGACGCGACCCCAATGCCATAATGTGCGCCTGCCTTCCACCAATCTACGTCAGTTTCTCTGATCCTTCATAGAGCATCGCTGAAATCTCTAGGGGGTGGCTTAATATCCACCCAGGTCATTGCCTAAAATCATCTTCATTTAAATATTGGAACCAAACTTTCCTTTCCCTGAAATGTGTGGGCACATGGGTGTACCACTACTTCCATACATAATGGATGGTTCAGGCCTCAGACCCTGTCACCATGTGATAGTACACAATGATTAGGTAGTTATAGATTGCCTACACCCTAGAATAGACCTTATATCCGCCCGCGCCTCCTTGAACTCATCCCTCCCTCAGTGAGCATAAACCTCTAGATGCTCTGGAAAGATGTGTACCACCAATACTGTCTGTGAAGGTGTCTGACACCTTATGCAGGTACTCTATTTTTCCTAAAAGACTGTAGATTGAATTGTACTAACCTCTTAAAACCGCAGCTTCCCTTAATGTTCAGATCCTAACAACTCCCATCTTCACCTCTTTTTCACCTGCCCAGGTGTCACCGCGTTCTGGCCCAAGGTCTGTGCGCTCCTCCATGCTCTTCTATGGCCTGGAAACTCTGCTTAAGATCTATTCTTTGAGCAGATCCTACCTAGAAGCCACCGCCTCTTCAAGTCCTTGCCTATGCCAAAGCACTCTGATAATCCATAATTCCTACCTTTGAGCTGCTTTTAACTCCCAAGTATGGACCCTACAGCACATGACTTCCCACTTCCGTGTTCACTTTAAGATGGTCCTGATAGTATTAACTATGTCACCAACCATTGCTCGCTCAATCTAAACTTCAGAAAGACTCTGGTTTACCAAACCCCCTTCCTTTCTTAATGTCTACTCCCCATTTTCCTTTACTCAGGCTCTTTGGAGCCCAGGCATAATCATATAAACATTTATGAATCCATTCTCAGGTTGGTACCATCTAGTGCTAAAATATAAACCTAGGTAGCAACACATGTGGCTACTGCTAAAATCACATGAAAATGTTGCCTCAAAGATCCCAAAATGACTTATCATTTAAGCCATGGCTTGCATCCTAATTCTAAAAGCTATAATTTACTTGAAATTGTTAGTATTAAATATATATTATAAAAAATCCTCTGCCGTACATGCTTTTACCTTACTACCTAGTTAAGAATTCGATCTAGAGAGAACTATAAAAAAAATTCTTTGGGCTCTATTGTCAAATTCTAGGTTTAATCTTAATTGGAGCCAACCATCAGTTACTTGTCATGAAGAATACTAAACTTTAACTCACATTCTTTTTCTCATCTTCTTACAAGCCTTGTACCTATTACTATACCATTTTTGAGTTAACCAAATGGTATATTACCAAAATTATATTCCTAATAAGATCTACCACTGATCTAAAACATTGCTACTTGAATCCAGAAAGTAGCTTCAAATTAAGATTCTTATGAATAGTGAAAATATTTTTTTATAAAATATATAACAACATAATCAATTTAATTGTAATTGTCAAAAAAAACTTTCTTTTACTTCTCAAAGTCACTTTTGAGCGATTTTAAATTTAAGTTTTATTTATCCACAGCCGTCTGCTCAAGCCTATTCTTTGATGTCCTTGGCTCCGCTGCCTGCCACCCCAGTATGGGGCAGCGGTGCACCCCCGCCTAGCGTTTTCCACCCCATGGGCAAGCGCGTTCAGATAGGCTCAAACAGCCCGCCCACTGCTTCCATCCATTTTGTCCCCCCACAGGATTTAGCGCTCCACCTGGCGCGCGTCCACCCTTCTCATCCCCATCCTCTCTCCCTTCCTCAATCCGTCATTCGCCATTGCCTCAGAGTGGACTATGGGCGTTTGTTCCCATATGCCAATATGGCAATTATTGACCTAGCCACTGCGGCCTTTGCGCCAGCTGGCTTTATAGACTTCCACCCTTTTAAGGGCTACTTTGACGTTGGGTTCCAATCTGAGGCAGACACTGAAGCGGCAGCACAAACTCCTCTAATTTATAAAAATACCCCCATTCCCACAACCCATGCTCGCCTCCCTTCAGACACCACGCTGGTGGTATCCTTTGAAAATCTCCCATCCCACCTCCCACCCCAGGTTTTGTATGATCAGTTGGTCGCGGGGCTTATGGCTTATGGCACTCAGCCCAACCTCATCTTTGCTGTTCCATCTGGTGTGGAGCGCCTTGCTGCTCCTCGTGCAACAGCCACCATCACCCCACACCACCCTGCCATAGCCCAACAAATCCCACCCCGCGCTAGTGTGGCTGCAGCACTTGATCATTTCTTTTGGGCTCAGGTTGATAATGGTAGACAGATTTGTTCCCTCTGCTTTGGCCTCGACCATTCAAAAAAAAGCGCGCCCTCAGGCCAATTCCGCTGCCGCGGCTTCTGAGTCCCCCTCTGAATGTTCAGTATGGGGTGCTTTGCTGCCCCCTCCCACCCTCCAGTCTCATTCAGTGGGCCTTCGTGGAAAATCAGCCCCCCCAAAACCTCCAGCCTCACTCTCCCACCTAAATCCACCCCAGCCAATCAGAGCAATGCTTGGATCACCATTGGCACCCAAGCAGCCACCCATTCGCCCAATCCCACCCACCTGAATTTGAACGCCACTATTCCAGTGAACCAAAATCCATGGGATCTATTGGCTAAGACTGACGAATCAGGTAATATCCTCATTAGTAAGCATACAGGTCAACCTCTCTGCCAAGGCGATTATGGTTGGGCAGAATTTTTCCTTCCTGACTTCGATAAAACCCCTTCCCCTCGCCATTTCGCTCCTCTGCCCAATACAGCCCCCTTCCAAAGTGACCACCAGCTCGCCTTAGCTGCGGTGGCCTCTCCTCAGTGCCTGAAACTATGCACTGCGGTGGCCCAGTCAGTGGCTCAGCTCCAGCATGGCCTGCCCACCTTCTTCTTCCCCCGACTTCCCTGAATCTACCTGCAGTGACATCTCAATACTATTTGATGATGCTGAAGTTGCTGTTATGAATGTCGCAATGCTTGCTTCACTCAAACCCTCAGCCAAAATCACCTGCCACAGTATCTCCCTTTTCACCCAACTTTCTGAAGCCCACAAAGAAGCTGAAATTCTCCTCGCAGATTTTGTTTAATCACTTTCCCGTCATTATCTTGATGAGGAAGTGGAAAACTCTTACTACGCTGACCTCCACCCCCACTATGCGGATGCCCCAACGCCCTGGCTCTCTGCTCTGATCTGGTACTGTAACCAACATCCCATGATTGAGGTGGGTCTTTCTGAAAACCAACCCCCGACCCCTCCTCACCCTCTGCCATGGTGGGTTAGCAGTCTCCGCTTCCCACTTGGTTAATAGCTTTATTTTGTCATTTTGGGTGTTGTGATTCGGTATTGTCTGTCCCCTGGTCAGCGTACCTCGAATAAATTGAATAATTGTAATCATCACTGCGCAGCAGGTTTAAAAAAAGTTATTCTTATTATAGTCATCCATTTGAGGAATGGTATAGAACTCTGAGTTTGTAAGAATCAAAATGGTCTCAAGCCAGCTTTTTCTCTCATTAAAAAAACTAATTGCAACAAATTTGATTCAAGACTAGATAAGTTTGATAATCTCTTTGAGGAGATTAGTTTGCACATAATGTCAGGTAGCAGTTGGACTAGCAAAGTAAAGGGCACAGGATCAGGCTTCGCACCATCCAAAATTTATAAACATTCCAGTGACACCGGCGGCCTAGATATAAATAAAAAAACAGGCGGTTAATATTTCCCTGGAGATTTTAGTCTGGCAAGTGAACTGTAAACAGTTCATCAAAACTCTGTATTCCCAGCCCCAGTCATCAGTGGAGAACAGGCTTCGAGTTTTCTGTATATTAATCAAATGGCGCTTTGGAAAAAGTTCTGTAAAGATATGCACAACTATTTTCCAAAAGCAGTATATGTAGCACCGCACTCCATGACCTGCAGTTGGTTGGATCTTGGGTTTGAATCTAAAGATGAAGCAGATGAAGCTGCACAGGTGAGTGTGGTGGTAGACCTTCAGGATAGTCAATGGGTGGTTGAAACAAAGCGCACTTAATGGACCAAATCAAACCAAAATAATTTTAAGTTTGACTTCCTTCCCACAACAATTAAGCGCATAGTTCTGAAGCAACAACTCATGGTTGGGCTTGAGTCATATGGGGAACTTACTCCTTTGAAATGCAATGCTTTAAGTTTATGCCAGAACTGTGCACAGGCAAAGCAATTGCTGTGATCACCTCAACCATGGTCATCGCAGAAGACTATACCCAAATCCCTTACACCACAGTTGTGTTTATTGACAGGCAGGAATCCCGCCAGTTCCACATCATGGGGATAGCGCGCCCCCTATCTGCACCTTTTGTAACGCTTTTAACCACAAGGCCACACTTTTTCACCAAGGAGGTCATCACATAAATCAAAATTCTCCCTGACACAATGGGCAGTGCAGACTTCCATTTGAACTGGCCATTGACACCAACGCCGCTTTCCTGTGGGGAGCGCAGGGGCGTTACATTCAGGTCAAACCTGTGTCCCTGCAGGAGTGCAAGAAGGCTAAGCAGGCCCACAGAGCAGCGGCCAAGACAGAAGCCATGGCCGCATCTGTGAGCCCGCCTGCCCAGGCCCAGGATGACATTGGGTTATTAGCTGTGGAAGCGGATTTAAATCAGAGCACCAATTAGATTGGGCCAACTAACCTGATGACCCAATTGGTGAGTCAGATTTACCTGAGCAAACTTACCAAGCCTCAATTGAAGCCAATTGTACCACCCATTTCTCTCCCAATTTTTTGTTGACCTTTGATGGTGCACAACAGGAGCACAGTAACCTGAATTTTGGCAGAAGTAAAATTCCTCCAAAAACAAGGACCATACCAAAAAAGTTGATAGCTTCCTGAAGGACTGCTATGACTCAACTGACTCTATTGCTTCCCGCACATGTGCTGCCATGGCGCGTGTTAAAAATGAGCTGAAGGATAAGCAAGGGGGCCCTTCCCATAGCACCTAAGGTGCAATGGGGGTAGCCTTCACAATAGGGACGTTGAACATCGCTGGACTCAAGGCCTCGCCGTCCTGGGCTAGAAACTGAGTTTTCTAAAAATTATTTACCTGTGGACATCTTGGCCAATCAGGAAACCCACTGTCCACATGGTTCCAAGGAAACATGGACAACCATGCTCTTCCCCTCCCTTTCTTTTTGGTTGCTACGCTGTGGGGTGCTTATTCATGCAACCCATAATTTTAAATTTATTTTTAAAATTTCATACCCCAATGGCTTAGTGCTTGTAGTGTCCTTTTCATGGGATGACAAAATGCACACTATTATTAACATCTATGCCCCTTATGCGCATGGGCTCTTCAGGAACTCCTGGCTTTTACTTCCCTCTCACTTCCTCCTTACCCGTTTTTAGTGGGCAACATGAATTGCTGGGCTAACCCATCCACTGATCGCTGGCCTTCTGCGCCTGCCCGCCCCCACAGGTTATGTAGAATTTAGCGTTCTAAAAGCCACTTTAGGGCTGTTTGATACCTTACCTAAACATGCACCGCTGCTCTGCAACATGTTCTGTCCCCATGTGCACAACAGTCAGTTGAGGTTTATGTCTACGCAATGATCTTATTCTTGCCCCAATGAACATTGGGTCTCAGTTTGCACACTTTATAATGACGAAAATTGATTTCTTCAACCACAGGTTGATGTCAATTTCCTTCTCTTTGTTGCACCCAGCGGCACAGGCGCCAAAGTGGTGCAAACTTCGTTCATCTGAGATCATGTCGCCCAGGGTTTCCTCATTGGTAAACACCAAAACTTTGGCACCAAAGTTCACCACACTGTTATGTGTGGACCCACTTACTACCTGGTCAGCCTTTAAAGCGAACACCATCCGCCAGGAATGCCACATCTCATTGCATCACTCTCAGTCTGCCTCAACAATCATTATGCGCATGCTTGTAGAAGTGGACCACCTGGAGTTTAATGTCCCTACTGCAGGCTACAGCCCAGCTTGCGTTCACAAGTGGGAATAGGTGTCCGCTCTCCTCAACGCACTGGTAAGGCAATACAGACATCGCTTTTGTGTAAAGTACAAAGCAACAAATATAACAGCGGGCAACATGTGCTCCGCCTATATTTTCTGAAAATTCTTCACGCAGCGACAGAGCTTATCTTACACAGGTGAGGCGGCAGGACCACTCCATCGCAAAAACTCCAGTCAAATTGTCAATTAAAGTGTGAAACTATTACTCTGAATTGTATTGATCCAATCCAGTCAAACCAGCTGAAGTTGAAGATTTCTCAAAAAGCATATATCTATAAGATTTTCCATTACCCAGACTTGATGATTTTAATTTCTTGGGATGAAATCTGGTACACCATTTGCAGTGCATCACGCAGGAAATGCCCAGGTCCAGATGGGATTCCTTATGAGTTCTATAGGAAAAATTCTTAATATTTTTCCTCTTTGTTGCTTACCTTTATGAACCAGTGTTTTTTTGGAAACGCGCCTCCTTCCTGGGGCCAGGAGGCGTACACTATAACGCTATAAAAGAAAGTGGATAAACTGGACTTGGCCAACTGGTGCCTCAGTTTCATTTACTAACATAGATACTAAATAATTTAATAAAATTATGGCCAACCGCCTAGGGGAAGTTGCCTCTGGTATAATATCCTCTGAGCAATTTAGTTTCATTCCCAAAGCGGTCTATATGGGACAACATACACACTGTAGCCAACGTCTGCCAAATCATGGCTACTGGAGCACTTGTTTTCTTAAACCAGCAGAAGGCTTATTGTTGAGTAGTTGGCTGTACCTAATTGTCAGATATTTAATAGGGACATAATAAAGTTAACTTGATTAATTTATTATGGATTTTATCTATATCAGTGATTTTGGATCAGGAATATCCTACGCTTATTCGAAGCTTGGGATCCATGGCCTAGCAATTCCACCTAATAATATTTGACTATGATGACATGGTCCTAGGGGCTTTGCTGGTTAAGTTGGACTTAATAATAGGCGACTTGATGACTTGGGCATGTGGGCTTTGTTAATCTATGTCAAAATTAGTTTTTTGTGTTGACTGAGTTTTTTGATCGAATTAATCACTAATAAATGGTACAAGTTGCCTTGAATATGTGCTTCTAATTGCTTGAGAGGAGCATCAGTTCATCTAATTGCAAACACATCAGAAATGCTGTCTTGAGATAATTACAATTTTGACACTGATCCTGAGTCCATGTGAGATGCCCCTGAGTTGAAAGGAATGTAGGCCCTCAGATGAACTATTATGCTTTTCTATAGCCAAGTGCCATTGAAAATGAGGATCATTGGTAATATGTGGCAAACATCAAACCCTATAAATTATCTCCAAGTTGATACTAATAAAGTACAATCAACTATCATCATAAGTTCATAGTTTTATATATAAGCTTTTTGTTTTAATACTTTATTCTATTTAGTTGAGTTTTACTTGGGATCAGAAGGATATGGGTAGCTTGTCATTGTCCAAGTGAGAACAATAGAATAAGGCTTTGAAGTGTTATTACCAAGGAGTTAATATCTTAACTATAGTCACCATCTGGTCTATTGTCACCATACAATAGATGCTCGAAACTCCACCTTACCAAAGAAGAAAAATCAGCCATCTGAAGTAGGCCAAAGACTTCAACACTTATGATAGGGTCAACTTGGATTACCTAAAAGCCTGCCTCCACAAGTTCCACCTTCCTCATTGATTCATTAATTGGGTGATATTGCTTATGGAATTTGCCACAATGGGTGTGCATGGCCCTGGCTTCCCCACTGTTGTGGTTCACCTCAAAGGGGCCTCCACCAAGGGGACTCTTAAAGCCCACTGTTGTTCAACTTCAGCCTCAACCCACTTTTACACAATGTGATTGCCCTCCTTATTTGGTGTCCAAGTGCAATGTCAAGCACCGGTTAAGATGCTGGCATTTTCTGATGATTGTGTGGTTGGGGTATCTAACAACCATGATACATGCATGCTTGTGGCTACTACCCAGGATTACTCCAGTGTAGTTAACGCTGTACTTAACGTCTCCAAATATGAAATTATTCTCCTTGGTCAGTTCCAAGACTGCTGGTCACCAGCACCATTTCCTACCTGCTTCAGCAGTTAGCTCATGGGTTCGCTTGCCCTGCCCATCACATACCGCCCCACTTGTGCTTTCTTTCATGCCAAGACCCACTGCTGGTCCAGTACACCATTTTGGTGTGTGTCTGTAGGCAGAAGGGTACGCCTCATTAGTGATGGAGCACTATATTCTGGACAATGTCACAAAACGCATCGCTTCCACCAGAGCCTACCAGACTACCCTCCCAGACAGGGTTGTACTTGCCAACTCTATGCCCCTGTCTAAAGCCTGGTTTGTAGCCCATGCTATCTCCTTTTCCCCATCTTTCTTCACCTCGTTATACGCCCTCCTACAAGGGTGGCTTTGGTTAGGCCTCCCACCACCAGTGCGTCTGGATGTCATTTTTGGCCCTTGCCATAGTGGTGGTATGGGCCTGAGCAACTTCGAGACCAATGCCACCAAAATACTTGGCACCTGGATCACTGCAGTCACCAACCCCACACTTCAAGCCCAACGCTGGTCATGCGTGGCCCACTCCAACTTTTCCCACTCCCTGGGCCTCAGCAATCCTACCCACCCCCATTCTATGTTAAACTATCTTGCCTTGCATCACTCTGCTGCAGGCCCACATGGGACATCACCCCACTTCAAATGAATTCTCCATTCCATGCGGAGCGCTGAGTGGAGAATTAGCATCAGTAGGCACACCTCCCAGAGGGGTCACCCTACTCCCCGCTTCAAACAGGAAGTACAAGGCCAAGCCATTCTGAACAATATGATACCCAGTAGGTCCCCTAACATGGCCAGAGTGGAATATCTGGACATGTTGAACATCCCATACTCCCTAGAAACCCAGAAAGCTATCTGGAAGTACACCCATCACCCTCTTTTGCATCCACAAGAATTTTCCTATGTGAGGCGCTGCTTAAAACAGGTATACCTTACTACAAAGTGATCCAACGCATCACACTCCTCATGTGTTGTGTGTGACCAATATGAGACTTTAGTCCACCACCTGGAAGAGTGCCAACCATCAAAAGCGATATGGCGCGAACTTCAGCTTCTCTTTTACCAGGAGCAAAAACAGACCTTCAGCCTCTCTAAGAACATTTCTCCTTGTCCTTGAATTCCCCTATACAAACTTTTTCTCTAAGCCTTAGTGGTGGCAATCGCTATATGGACTATCTACATGGTTGTCTTGGATGCCATTTCAGGCTATACTCCCACCCTTCAGGAAGCTGTACGCCAATTCCAGTCACACCTTATGGACCACTTTCAAGCATGGTTGTTTGGTTATCTACCATCCCATCAATGACAGTTGGCTTCATACTGGTTTCCAGTACAATATATCACTTCAGACCCTTTCCTTCATATGTGCTCAATGTGCAAGCCTCTACTCACAATATCCTTCTACCTTTTATTAGCATTCCCGCTGGCAACAGGAGACAGCATGAGTTTCTCTGGGGTGCCTCTAGTGTATTAGTGCTTGTTATTATTTCATAGCAGAAGTGTCCATCTCATGGTTGGCCTTCCAAAAATAAAATTTAAAATTTAAAAATGGTCTCAAGCTTGTACCTTTCATTCCAATATATACTAATAGTTAAGTCTCTGGTTGGCAACTGGATAAATGCTAAAATGATATAAGGGGTAAACATTTTTACTCAAAACAATTGATAGAATTGATAATCAGTTCTGGATTACTATACGTCAACCTTTCCTAAAAAATTATATTATTAAGAAGCTCATTCTTTTATATGGCAAAGAATTATCAAATGCTAATCCAGCAATTTCTATCAAATTTACTCCCTTTTATACAAGATCAGGAGTTGGATTTAGATAATTGACATTCACTTAATAAGTAAATCCAATAAATTATTCTTAAGGTCATATTCTGTTACACGCTTGTCTATGACAGTAACAGGCCTTGCTAGTGGTTCTACAACTTCTCAGGTTTTTTTACAAATTAGAGGAATAACACTATCCCTACATTTATATACTAATGCAGATTCTGATTCTGTATATCTTTTGTCCTTTGGGCTATGTATCTTTCTGTGTTCTATCCAAAATACAACTGTATTCTTAATAAGTTAAATGGATAGCTCTTGTGTTAAATTCCCAAAGACGATTCTTCCACTATATATTTATTATTGTTGCAAGCAAGATAAACAACCTGGCGTATCAACCATAAAACACTCTAACTAGTAATATACTTATAAACCAATAAAAACTTATGTTCTTTGCAAACAGAGCTGAGAGTAAAAGTATAATCCATTTTTTGATTATGGTTTACCATGATTTTAGAAAAAAATTTAATAACGTCACATTCACTTAATAATACCATTCTATGAGGGATGTAGGGGTAGTGTACTGCTATTAAATCTATACCATTTCACCAGCTTTTTTACTACTTCAAAGAATTAAGTTGTGCCTATTATCAGATAAACCTATTAGTTAACCATGTCTCATGATGACATAAAAAGTATACAAATTTTAATGCAGCCCCAAAAATATATTTTTTCATACTGATGACTTTAATCTACTTGGTGTTGTATTAATTAATGCATTAAAAGTTCTTTTTTGGATAATATGGAAGTGATTGGTCTAGGAGGAGTTCTTTGTTGACCCTCCCAAATCGCGTTCCTGCCATTTTCATCCAAAAAATGGGTTTCCCATTTTATAAAAATATTAACAAACTGGCAGTTGTGGCTGCAGCTGCCTTGGTCAACACCCTCCTCCACCAGCAACTTCATGGGGCAATGGAGCCCCTTGTCAAGGGTATTTTTATCCCCAATTTTCCTCATAATTTTGTGGAAGATGTGAAGTACAAAAATTGAGGAGCTTGCTTTTTGGTGCAAGCCGCTCTTGCATCAATGCAGCAAAAACTTCTCTTTTTTACCCCAATTATCCCAAAACCTGCCAGCGCATCAAGTCATTTACTTGTGTGCCAGCTCTCATCATTTTTGCTGAGCATCAACTTGCTCAATATGTTGAGGCGATGGACACCACCGGCCTCATTAATGAAGAAAACCCCCAACTATACCTCCTTATGCCTCATGTCACTGATGCTCCCACCCCAATACTGTCCGCCATGGTTTGCCAGCTAAAGCAGGCGCCGGACAAAAGTTTCCCCAAAGCCTCCTCGCCATCTGATATGGCTTCCTAGGCTGATAACCTAGGGGCTATATTAGGATTTTTTAATTTATATTAATCCCTTTGTTTGGCCCATTTGCAGGTAAAGATGCGTGGCGGCTCCCCCTTTTGGGTTGGGCACCACTTGTACTAAAAAAGGAAGTGATTGGTCTAAAAACATTAATTTATACAAAACTAAATGATGTATAATCAAATTGTTTTATGCAAATATTTGAAGTGGTCAAAAACATGCATTATGCACACAAACCTTAAAAGCTTGACTTTTTCATAAGCTCTTGATTTCAAATAAAAAAATTAAGATCTAGTATATTTCAAAATTTAAATGTGACCTACATATTCATGTTATTCCAGTAACATCTTTATTTTCTCACTTGGCTTGATATAGGGCTCCACTTTACATGAACAAGTTTAAAGTTTTTCATCAATTTATCTTAGTGTCCTTTGAGAATTGCCTCAGGACCTCTTAAACTTCTTTAATATCTTTGTATATTCTTCTCTAGGTTTCAAATAAGTTTATACTAATCTCTTTTATAGTTAAAAAATGGAACATTGGAAACTACATAAATGCATTTTCACTATATGTTCAGCTTCTTTATAGCAAAGTAACTAATACTATAGCCTCACAAATGCTAATCATTGTACATTATATCCTTCCAGGTTTTATGTTTGTTTAATTAGTGAAGTGGCTCGTTACCCATGATGAATTTTAGTGGACTCTATAAATGTATGAAAATAAATGCTTCATGGCTAAAATAAAAACCATAAATAACACTCATTGAGCATGTAGCTCTGTTCAGCGCATGGTAAAATCTTTTGTGTAATGTTTAATGAGGCAATCTATTTTTTCTTATCTATTTGCTCTAAAATTACTAAATTTTCAACGTTGTTAGTGTTAGCATACAAATAAAATGCCATCATAAAGTACAAGTATGCTTAAATTAGTAACTATTAAGCCATTACATTAATTTATTGAAAGATGCATATTGTTTTTGTACGCACTATGCCTTACAGCTTTACTTAATGGTAAATCAACGGTATGGTAACATCAGATCAAAGTTTAGGTAATAAGCTGAATGTTTATTTTGCTATATTAATTCAACTTTCCTATCTCACATAATTTTATGTTTTCTATCTTTGTAATGGCATAATTTTATACTTTTATTGGCTTGATTCCCTTTCAGATTAACATTATAATAAAATTTCATTTTGTTTATCAGAAAATCCAATTGATATAATTGAGCTAATACTTGCTTCAAGGTCATTTTATTTCTTACAAAATGTAGGATGTGCTCATAGAATGTCCAGATAAAATGAAAAAGTATCTATATAGATTGATAAACTATACTATTATATGCTCGCCAAAAGGTATTCACTGCTAATTGGAAAGTAAGAGTAAATTTTCCACCTTTGAGGCATACACATTGGTTCAACAACCCACGGTTATATTAGGACAAACTTTTTTGTTAGCGGTGGATAGTTCCTTTTGCAATTACCCAATTTCTTAATTAATGACCACAAAATACTTTGCTTTATCAAAATTTTATTAGAGAATCATCATTGCATGATAATGGGTAAGAATTTTTTTGTCTTTTCAGATGACAATAATTTTTCAGACTATATAGTTTTTTCTTAAACTTGATGAGCAAAAATCATATATTCTCTTGGATTCTTTGATGGCTTAGGACGCCACAAGTCCACCAGATGTTTAACTTTTGTACCATACAATTTTCTCCTATGTCCATATATTATACATTCTAATTTAATTTATTGTGGGAAGGCTGACCATGGGATGGACACTTCCAAATAGACTCAGATGAGACAAAACTTAGTACCAGAGAGAGGAGGCACCCCAGAGATGCAATGCTATCTCTTGTTGCCAGCGGGAACGCCACTTATGGGGAGGGGAGGGAACGTGTGAAGGGGCCGTAGCCACTACTGAGCACGTGTGGAGGAAGGGGTCTGATTTGATGAACCAGACTGGGAACCAGGAGGAGACCAGCTGTCGGTGATGCAGTGGGAGATATCCAAACATCCACGCTTGAAAGTGGTCCACCAGATGAGACCAGAATCTGTGGACAGCTTCAGGGAGGGTGGGGATGGAGCCAGAGATGGCATCCAAGACAATCGTGTGGATAGTCCACATGGCGATTGCAACCACCAGAGCATGGAGGGAGGGTGGGAGGGGGAGGCCATTGATGAAGCAAACATATCTCTTGACAGACTGAAGGGATGCGTTTGATCCTGTCCTAGCAGACGTTGGACTTCGCGCCATATCACTTTAGAGGTAGGACACTTCTCCAGGCGGTGGAACAGCGTTCCATACTGGCCACACACACACACAGGATGAGTGTAAAGCATTGGAGCGCTCAGCTGTATGATACACCCACCTCAGGCAGCGCCACACATGGGAGCGGACTTGAGGCTGCAACAGAGGATGGTGTGCGTATTTCCAGATAGTCTTTTGGGTCTCAGTGGAATAAGGGATGTCCATCATGTCCAGGTAGTCCACCCTGGATAGGTCTTGGGGTCGAATGGGGATCACGCCATCATGGATGGGTAGCCCTGTACCTCTTGTGTGAACTGAGGAGATGGGCGGCCTCTTCAGGTTGTATGTCCACTAATACGAATTCTCCCTCTGCACTTTGCATGGAGAGTAGGATTCGTTTGTAGTGGGTTTTAGTCCCGTGAGGACCTGTGGCCGATGTGTGTGATGCGAGGTATTTCTTCAGGGAGTGTGGGTTTGATGGATTGTTGAGGCCCAAGGCTTGGGAGAAGTTGGAGCGGGCCGCGCAGGACCAGTGTTGGGATGGGAGTGTAGGAGCGGTGACAGCCGCGATCCAGGTGCCCAGGATCTTGGCAGCATGGGCTTTGATGTCAAGCAGGCCCATGCCACCATGATGATGAGGGCCAAACATGACCTCTAGCTGTACTGGTGGAGGGCGGCCTGACCAAAGCCATCCTTGTAGCAAAGCATACAGGGATTTGAAGAAGCTTGGGGAGAAGGGGATGGCGTGGGCTCCAAACCAGACTTTGGATAGGAGCATAGAGTTGGCAAGAACAACCCTGCCAGTGAGGGTAGTAGGGTGGGCTCTGAGAGAGGCGATTCGCTTCATCACGTTGTCCAGTATATGGCACTCCATTACTGCTGACGCGTATCCACCTGCCTCCATCCACATGGCCAGATGGCGTACCAGTCCTATGGTGGGACGTGGCACAAAGGGGAGCACCAGTGGAGCGGTGTGTGTTGAGTTAGTAAGGCGTGGACGTGGGCGAGCAGATGGGCCGGGTTGGGAACTACTTGCTGGGGCCCAGCAGTTCTAAAAAATGACCAAGGAGGATGATTTCGGTTTTGGAGGCGTTCAGTGCCGCGTTGCTTACCCGGGAATATCCCTGGATGAGGGCTTCAAGCGCGCGTGCATCTTTGTTATTAGACACCCCCACCACGCAATCATCTGCAAATGCCATCATCTTGACTGGGGTTTGGCCTGGCACATGGACCCCAGTGAGGTGGGCATTCACATTTCGCAGTAGTGGGTCAAGGCTGAAGTTGTATAAGAGTGGGCTGAGGGGGTCCCCTTGTCGCAGGCCCCTTTGAGGGCGGACTACTTCCATTAGGAAGCCTGGGCCACGCACTGCCATTGTTGAAGATTCCGTGAGCAGCATCACCCAGTTTATGAAACGAGGGGTAGGCGGAATTGATGGAGGCAGGCCCTTAGGTATTCCCAGTTTACTCTATCATAGGCCTTTTGTTGGTCCAAGAATACAAATGCCCCAGAGGCTGTGGACTGACACACATTAGCCACAGAGTGCACGTTATCCCAAATTGACCTTCTGGGGATGAAACCAAATTGTTTCGGGGAGATGGTGGCAGATGCTACAGTCCCTAAACGGTTAGCCATGATTTTGGTTAAAATTTTGGTGTCTGTGTTTGTTAGAGAAATGGGGCGCCAGTTGGCTAAGTCAAGACTATCCCCTTTCTTGAAGAGTGTGACAGTAAAGGCCTCATGTCCTCCTGGTAGGAGGCGCGTTTCCAACAGGCTTTGGTTGAGTGAGGCTAGCAGCAGTGGGGATATATATTTAAAATATTTTTTGTAGAACTCATATGGAATGCCATCTGGGCCTGGGCATTTTTGGTTTGGCGCACCGCGAATGGCTGTCCATAATTTGTTCAGAGTAATTAAATTCATTATTTCCGGGTATCAGAAAATGGTGCAGATATGAGCTCAGTCAAGAAAATCTGCCATTTTGGCCAGCTGAATTGGTTCAGCTCGGTATAACTCAGAGTAATATCTTTGCGTTTTGATTGCCTCTTTGGCCAGTGTGTCCGCAATAGAATTATCTGATCTTCGCACCTGTGTGCAGGCCATGCTCTGGCGTGGTGCGAAAATTTTTATAAGAAGTATGTGGTGCACTTGTCGCCTTTAGTGATGCATTTGGCCCTGTATTGGACACAAACCCGATGTTTGTGTTGCCTTTTGAGTGCGTTGAGATGGGCGGCTGCCTCCGCCCACTTCCGGCCCCATGCAGGGCTATATCCTGTGGCTGTAATGTTAGACTCCAAGTGGGCCAATTCTGCCAGTGCGCATGAGATAACCGCCGATGTGGCTCATGAGCGCCTGGAGGAGAGATGGCGATAGTGGCGGATGGTGTCTTCTTTGAAAGTTGCCCATGTGGAAATGGGGTCCGCGCAAAATGGTGCAACAAACAATTTCGCCAAAGTTGCCTCTTCCACCCACATGGAAAATCCTGGTGACGCGAGCTCAGTGGGGTGGATTTTGCACCAATGTGGGGCCTTTGCAACTGTGATGGGTAAGTGGTATGTTATTGAGACCAGTCAGTGTTTGGAGAATTCCATTTTCGTTGTTTTGAAGTGGGAGATGTGGGGTTGGAATTTTGCCAGCATTAGAATAAGGTCGATGTGGGTCATGGACCTTAATTGGCCGTTGTGGATGTGGGGATGCATCATGTTTTTGAGCAGTGGGGCATGTCGTGGCAGCACATCCATTAATCCAAGGGTGGCTTTTAGAACGCGTAGTTCTACGTGACCCTGTGGGGCGTGGGGTGATGGCAGCCACCGGTCCATTGGTGAGGTTAGCCAACAGTTCATGTCACCAACTAGGAAAGAATCGGGGGTAGCAGGAGGGATTTGACTGATGAGAAAAATTCCTGATGCTTGTGTGCACCATTTGGGGCGTATTTGTTGACTATTGTGTGTGCAATGTCGGCCCACGAGAAGGTGACAACAAGCACTCAGCCATTTAGGAATGTTTCTGAGGATGTGAATTTGAAAAAATTGTTTTTCCAAATTAGCACCCCACAGTGCTTTGACCAAAAGGATAGGGATGGTAGGAGCATAATTTCCAAGCTTCCTTGGAACCTTTTGGACAGTGGGACTCCTGGATGGCCAGGATATCCACGGGTAAATTGTTTTGTAAAAACTCAGTTTCCTAGCCTGGGACGGGAGGCCTTGAGTCCGGTGATACTCAGCATCCCTAGAGTGAAGGTTTCCCCCATTACACCTTAGGTGTGAGGGGTGGGCCCCTGGGCCCACCAGCCTCTTCCAGGTCCCCACGGGCTTTCACAGCAGCATGGGTGTTAGCAGCAACGCTATTGGGGTTTTTGTTAATTTTTGCAGAAAAGTCGCGTTGGCTTTGGCCTTCACTTTTTGTTTTCCTGACGTCGGACGAATTTTTTGCAGTGCGGATAAGTTTGGTGCACCGTCGAGCGGGGCAAAAAAATTTTTTTTGGTTGGGATAGGTCCCAAGTCAGTTTTGACCAGAGCTTGGATGCAGCGATTGGGTGAGATCGAATCTCCCATTGGATCCTCAGATTGAGTGGCCCACTTGGCATAGGCCTCCCAATCTGATTGGGTGATGGATTCCCAAGTTGCTTCTGCCATGAAGGTCTCCATGTCCTCCTGGCGTTGTGAGTGTGGGATGGTGGTGGTGGCCTTGGCCGCTTCCTTGGCCGCGGCCCTATGGGCCTGCTTGGCCTTCTTCCACTCCTGCGGGGAGATGGGCTTTACCAATAGGTAGCAGCCTTGTGCTCCCCACAGGAAAGCCTCCTTGGTGCTTGCGGTTGGTTTGTAGTGCGCCTCTCCACTGGCCATGGCCGCCGAGGGGTGCTCTTGGAATGTGACGCCCTCCTTGATGGGGCATGCATGCACTTTATGGCCAAACGCATCACAGTGGGTGCAAATGGGGGCGCGCTGTCCACGGTTACCCAGAATGGGTGGGTGGTATGCCCTGTGATGTCAATAAAGGTGGAGTGCAGGATCTGGGTTAGGTCCTTTGCGATCTCCTCAGTTGGGGTCAGAACTGCAATTGCTTTGCCAGTGCACAGGTGTGGCATCAGCATAAAATGTTGCAATTTGAAAGATTGTACTTCGCCGTATATGGCGAGACCATCTTTCAGGTGTTGCTCCAAAATGTCACGTTTTACTGTAGTAGGCAAAAAGTCAAACGTGAGGAAAATTTGGTTTGATTTTGTCCATCTGGTGCATTTGGTTTCGACAACCTGTTGCCCTTCAGGGAGGTCAACCACTATGTGCACCACTGCAGCCTCATCTGCTGCTATTTTGCTTTTGAAACCTAGGTCCAGCCAACTGCACGACATGGAGTGAGGTGCAACATACACCGCGGTCGGGAAAATTTTGTGTACATTTTCTAAAATTTTTCCCATAAGGCCATTTTTGGATGTCCAAATACACACGGACTCTAAATTCCACCGATGAAAGTGGCTGGGAGTGTGGCGTGTTGATGTACTGGTTGCATTGTGCTTGCCATGTGAGTATCTCTGGGGAAATTGTGACCGCCAGTTTTTTTAGATTTTTTTAATTCCGCCAGATTTTCTGGGGCGTTTTTGAATGTTAGAGGCCGTGGGCCTTCCGCCTGCTCCTCTTACCTTGCTTGCCCAACTGCTCCCAGACATGGGCGCAGACTAATCCCCTCTATGAGATTATCAAACTAGATTTAGTCTTGAATTGAATGGGTTGCAAAAGTGTTTGCAATGAGAAAGAAAAGTTTTCCATATATTATATGTTAGTATACCTTTTATATAGTATAGCAGTAGTCATGTCCTTATGTGAGGTTTACTTTCTAAAGCCCATAATTGGTTGACCCTTTACTAAAAAAGTTCTTCAAATTTTTTTATCAAATCTTAAGGTATTTAAGATTCCAGTTTTTTTAACTGAGGAAAGCTGACCAGGGGATGGACAATACCAAAACTGAAACTCCAAAATTAAACTGACAAAAAATTAAATATAAATTGACTGCATAAGTTTTGGGCAGTGAAACACAAAAAAGAAACAATAAAATTATCTACTAGGTTGCATAGTGGCGAGCCGCTCATCCCATCATGGTGGAGGGGGAGGGGGATCAAACAGTTCATTCTTCAGGCTCAGCATTGTAGAGGTAATCAATGCTGAGAGTAGGGGGGTTGGAGCATCCAGGGGATGAGGGTCAAGATGGAATAAATAGTTGTTGATATCAACTATTTGGGCCTGGATTAAAGCCTCTTTGAGTTTGGCAATGTGGTGTTCAGCTTGAATGCAGGCGTCGAGAAGTTGTTCTAATTTTGCAGTTTTTGTTCTTGTGGTGCATGTGTATGGGGGAAAATCTGCCAGTTCAGTGACATGCTTGGTGGCGGTGGTATCAGTTTTGTGGAGGCTTTGGATTTACTCTTTTTTGGTAGGAGGAAGGTTGGAGGGTAACAAGGGGGTGTGAAGACCGTTTTTGAATTCTGTGACCAATTTTGCACACAGTATGTGAGTATGGGGATTATTTAAATTGGCCACCGCAGCTGCGGCAAGCTGGTGGTCATTTTGGAAAAAGGCTCTGGATTTGTAAACATATTGGTTGGTCATGGCTGAGGTATTAAAATCTGAATTCAGGTACAGTTTTAAATCAATTGGAAAGCTCAGTGGTGGGACAATTTCACTTAATTCAGTTACTTTCTCCAATATTTTCAGGGATTTAGATTGATTCAGAAAAATATGTAAATGGGTGATTTTTATCTAGCAGGTTTTGAGGCGGGTAATTTTCTGGATTGAACAGTGATCCAATCCTGCGCCTGATTGGTTGGCATGGGTGTGCATTGGCTAGCTTGGGTTTGAGGTGCTAGATTTTGCTTTTGGTTTGAGTGCATGGCCTGTGGGGGTGGGGGCAGCCAAAATCCCCACTTAAACTCTGTTGGTATGGCCTCATGGGTAGTGTTGTCCATGTTTACATGGTTTGAATTATATTAACATACCTTTTTGGTGTGGTCCAATTCATAGAAGAGGGGGCAAATTGTGCAATCATTGTTGGTGCAGGCCCAAAAGAAATGGTTAGGTGCGGATGGGATATAGGCATGTGGTGGGATGTGCTATGTCATGTTCAGCTGGTGAGAGTAATAGTGGCCATTGCTCAAGGTGCCACGAGGCATTCAGCGCCACTTAGAACAACAAATTGGAGGATAGGGTTTTCGCCATAAGTGGACAACCCTGATTTCAACTCCTCATAAAGAGTTTGAGGGAAAAGGTGTTAGGGGAGGTTCTCAAAGGTTACCATAAGTGTGGTATCATCTGGGAGGCGTGTTTGGGTAGTGTTAATGGGGGTTTTTATAAATTATTTGTATATCTGCTGCAGCAGCTGCATCCTCTTCAGTGGGGAATCCAATATCAAAATAGCCCTTATATGGATGGAAGTTAGTAAACCTTGCTGGCGCATAGGTGGCCGTTGCCAACTCAATTATCACTTTGTTGGTGTATGGGAATAGATGTCCATACTCGACATGGAGGCAAAAATAAATATTGGATTGGTTTAGGGCTAGGGCTAGCGGGTGGGGTGGGTTGGGTGGGCTTGTGCAAGGTGGGATGCTAAGTCCTTTGGGGGAACATAGCTACTGGATGTATTTGGCATACTGGACAAGCCAGTCCACATGTGTTTGCCTGCTGGGTGGTAAACGCTAGTGGGTGGAGCACTGCTGCCCCATACTGGGGCAGCTGTTGGTGGATCCAAGGACATAAATTTGGAGATTGGTGCGGTGGGGTGGTGGTGGAAATTTGACTTGTTTTCTAAATTTGCTCAAAATTGATGTCAAGTGGAAAGAAAGAGCAAAGATGAGAGGATTGTTAAGATACCAAAATTGTTGCAGTGGTGAGTCACATTTTTCAAGTCCTTTCTAGTTTTCACTGCAGCAATTCTTCCATACCCAGTAAATTCGCATTTGCTAACATTTACTTCTATTTAAAGTATGAACTTTTTAGTAATAGCTCCAGAACTATAAACTCTCCAAGTTTATTCCATATCATAGTAGATGATCAATTATTTCTGCACGTGTTCTTATACAACATAGAAGATTTTAAGCATAGTTTTATACAGTATAATCACACTAATCATGACTAGAGCAGTTTTTGTTTATCTAATAGGATCTCAACTTCTAAATCACACTGAATTATGGTTCTCCCCCTGCTATCACAACATATGGTATCTTCTATAATCCTTTAAATTTTATTTTATTTATTTATTGTAAAGGTTAGACAGACTTCTTCATTTACACTATACAAATTAATTGCTTCTTTGGTTTTGGTTACTCATCATTTATTTGAATTGGCATGTGTTGGTTTAACAGGCTAGCCGTTCCTTAATTAAAAAATAGAGCAACAAATCTAGAAAAATAAAGTTCCCCTATAATAGGCTCCAGAGTCATTGTAAACACCACTTTGATGTAGTCACCGACATATGAATAAAATTTTAGTGGTAAATCTGGATAAGCGACTAAAGCACACATGATATTAAATCCAGTTTTACTGTACTTGACGTTTATAAGCAATGTCAGCCATATACATCTGCTTTTATTCAATTTGGGCAGCAGCATATAAATAGCTGTTCCAGTATCATTCACTACTCACTTTAGCTTGGTGAATCATTACTTCAAACTTAGTAACAAGATTCTTGATTAAAATTCCCATATTCTGGAAGTCACTTGCAGACTTTGCTAGCTGTTCTAGTTTTCAATAAAGTTTAACTAAACTAATTTCACCTAATGTCAGGTCCAATTGGTTATCGTTTAGTATAAAAAACTTTATATATAAGATCTTTACAATCCTTGATCTACAAAACCCCAAATTAGTTGTGAGGCTTGAGCGAATTGACATAAGAAAGGGTCTATTTTTGGATTTTTAGTGATACTGTAACCTTGCAGGAAAACTAAATTTTCAGGTGCTCCTAATTTGTGTTATCTTGTACTATCTGCATTTAAAATTCTCTCTGTTATTTTCAAACTTGGTATGTATTCCAACTTAGTTATCAGACTCAGTAACCTTTTTCCTTTAAGGGGTTCTTTAGTCTCCATGCTGAATAAGGCATTGTCACTTAATGTGACCCTATTTCCACACCAGTAACAAGTTTGCTCCTTAGCATGAATTAATTTGAGTATATGGTGTATTGTTGTTTCTAGTATATCATGCTTTTGCAAGACATACATAGCCTTTCTTGGTTTATATGGTGCATTTGGAGATGATTGGTGGACTGGTCTGTGTCCATTTTATAAAGTGCAATTCATATTAACCAATTCTTCGTTTATTTACTTCAGTATAGAGTTTTCCTACAGAGTGAGTGTCATAATCATTCTTAAGGAGGCTAAAAATTGATTGTATTCAGAAACGCCATTTTTATGGTGAGAAGGTCAAGTTTACTCACCATTTAAACTGCCATGCTAACGTGTATAAACTCAATATGTAACTGGCAACTGTATCATTGTCCAGCTTCCTTATAAAAAGTAAAACAACCTTTACGTCATGGAATCATCATCCTTAAACTCAGAAAGAAATACTTCTCCTACACATCCCAAAAGATCTGGTTTAAGGCTTGCACTAAGTGCCTACTTTACTTTGCAAGGCGTATAACTTGAAATATCTGAGCCTATTGATATTTTCTTGATCTATTCATGCTGAAATTACTTAAAAGCTCTGAGATTGTTTTTTGCAAGGTTTAAACTTATCCTAAGTTATGGCTTAAAGTTTAGCCCTCTGCTTCAGAGGAAAGGTCCGTCTAACTAATTTCACTGGTAGATCAAATTGTTTTCTCACAAGGTTTTATTTCCCATTTTTATAATTTAGACTGCAACAGGGAAAGATTGGTGCAAGTATATTTGCACTTAAATATGTATAGCTGTATGAAGATATTATACCACAAAATAAATGTAAATCTTAATATAAAACAAGCCTCTACAATATATAAATTCTCCAAATTCGCCATAGTTGTTGTGTAATTCCAGCGCTGAAGATCCATCAGAATATGGATAGCTGCGTTCGTCCCTATTTCAATACTAGGCCCTTCCAATATAACCCTGACCTCTAATGAGTCAGCCTTTCTTGCAGCTCCCAAATTTTCAAGCGTTTCCTAATTATGTTTTTTCTTATAGGCTGCGGATAATGCTTCTATAACTTGACAGTTTCTGTCTAACGTTGAGCACATCTTGATGGTGTTCTGTCCAGAATCAAGTACCTCTTGGTAATCTTGTGTTCAACATTGGGCACATCCTTAGGATAATTGGCTGACAGAGATGTGTGGGACAGAATTGGCTGAATCATTATGGTAATCCTCAATTGATGGGAATTGATATGGATCGGGAAACTGGACATTAAGTCAATGAGTGGATAGGGATTGATCTTCAGGAAGTCAGGATTATATGTTATATTAATAAATGCTTAGATTCGGGCTGGAAAATGTTGGCACATATCTGATGGCTTCTTGATAGGAATTGACCTACCAAGGGGCACAGATAGTTAGGACGATGGTATTAGTGAGGTCTATAGGGAATTAGGGATATTTTAGCTGGGGTTAATATCCTATATTTGGTCAACCCTAAATCTCAACATTCTCCCTCACTTAATTAAACATAGTGGCTATATGAATTGACTACAACCAATGGTAGTATTTTTGGTTAGAGGGGCTGGCGTCTTGATTACTTGTTGAAACGCTTTAGGAATTTAGCATGTAATATGTTGATTTTA
Source organism: Massospora cicadina (assembly GCA_022478985.1). Classification (NCBI taxonomy): domain Eukaryota; kingdom Fungi; phylum Entomophthoromycota; class Entomophthoromycetes; order Entomophthorales; family Entomophthoraceae; genus Massospora; species Massospora cicadina. The sequence continues at coordinate 132,056 of JAKSZP010018558.1, forward strand.
TGTCCTTTGAAAGGATCTTAAAGTATGTTTTTGTTGGTCAAAGTCTTCTCTATGTTCTATAATGGCCCTTTTAAGGCGTGTTCAAGCTTACTCATCCAGTTAAAATCATTGTTATTATAATAGAACACCTATTCCCCTACTTTGAGAAAGGGCAGAAGATGGCGGTACTGTTTGTCACATTCTCTACATATCATTTTTGTACAAGTTAACTATATTATATGCCTAAGTTAGAGTAAGATCAATATATGGGCGAGGTTCTCTAAGTAACAACTGGGGGTTTTGCCTTCTCCATGAACACAGGAATTTAAAATCTGGGATATTGCGGTTTGATACCATACAGGAGTTGAAATGGCGAACTTCTTGTGACTAAGTGGAACGTGATGTTGTATGCAAAGATGGCGGAAGGCTAGAGGAGGTTCCAACTGGATGGTCTGCCTGACGCCATTTTTGTAGGATGCCAACTAAAGTGCCATTGACCTATTCCACCATACCAATGGTTTTGGGGTAATAGGGAGTTGACTGGACCTCGTGAACCCCCATCAATTTTTTAAGCTTGGTGATTACCTGAGAAGTGAAGTTATTACTGTTGCCCATTAGGAGGGATTGGGAGCATCCATGTTTATAACTGATGTTCTCCAAGATAAATCAGAGGTTGTGGCAGTCCCCAGGTCTCTGATTGGTTTGGCATCTACTCTTTTTGTAAATCTTAAGTGGCAACTAAGATATATTTATATGGCTTCTTCTAGAGGTTAGTGGCCCTAAGACATCAATTGAAACAGTTTGTAAAGAGAAGTCTGGCCTGACCAATTATAACAAAATGCTCTGCTAATTTGGCTCCTCTTCTTGGCACTCCCTGAAGCAGCTAATGGCCTCTTGAATATTAAAGTGCATCAATTTTCAGTAGTAAAGCTGTTTCAATTATTCATATGCCTTCTTAAATCCTCCGTGGCCCATCATTATGTGAGCTCTGATGATCAGATCAGCATGCTCAGTTTGTCCTGGTATCATGTAATCACGGTCTTCCATTAATTTGTAGAGTTTATATCTTGTCACTGCAATGTTATTAATCAAATGTGTGGTGCACATTGTACTTCCAAGTTTTTATCATTTTGCCAACTCATCATCTTTTCATAAATATTTCTGCCATATTGGTGTTCAACATGACAGTAGAAAGCCATGATTGTGCATCAGCATACTATTGTTTCACACTAAGTCAGTGATGGATCTTGAAGACATTTACCTGTGGCTTCAACGCCCAGCGAGCTAGACGTCTTTCTGGATCCTTGAGTTTCTGTAGCCATATTAGGGAGAGTGGTTTTTTGCCACATTAAATTTCACTTAACGAACGTAGACGTTAAACTGCTTTCATGAGTAAATCACAGCTAAAAATTCCTTCTCATTTATGGTTTAATTACGTTTGTGTATGTCTAAAATCCAACTGCAGTATGCTATGGGATGTTCTACTCCTTCATCGTTGATCTAGGACAACATGTCCCCTGCAGTGGTGAGAAATGCATCCATCTGGATTACTAACGGTCTTCTGAAAAAGATATACTTGAGTATCAAGACCAAAGCGAGTCAGGTAAAAATATGGTCAAAAGCCATCTGTAACAGTCAAGTTTGACTAGATCGTTGCATTCTAACTCAAATTCGGATTTTCTAAAATCTTATTCAGATCACTTTTAAAATTTTTTGATTTGTTTTAAAATTACTTTTGGTTTAGACGTTTTGGGCGCTGGATTGTGCCTCATCTGAGCTATAGATCAGGCTTGTGTGAGCCTAATCAATAACTTGGGTGAGGCCCCCAAAGGGCAGCCTTTATAAGGCGCGCCTTCCCATTCTGAAGTTGACTTCAGAATCTTACCCCTAGCATTCCCTTCCTGGGGAGCTTTGTCAATTGCTCCCCAGATGAGCTCTGGTCAGCAGGTCATATTATCATCCAGAATAAAATAAAGGTTGTTTTGGGGTTTTCATAATTCGCTTACCTGTTGGTTTTTCCCCTGTTGAGGAGTTTTTGAGTAGGTTGGTTTTGGATCAACTCCCCTAGAGGACTTGGCATAAACAATCAATAGCAGGTGAATGTTTGGCGCTGTTGGTGCCCCAAACCTCTCTACTCAGTTAGGCTGCTTCAGTTGTTTGTTGTGCACCAGAATATTGTTCAAATATATGGCAGTTGGAACTTGGGGTTTCTGATAGTTACACCATCTGGCAGTTTTTTTAATTAACTGAGGTAAGCTGACCAGGAGACTTACATTACCAAACTAAAAACTTAAACTAAAAATAGTGTAACTAATTGATTCAAACAAAATACCCAAATGAGTGATTGAATGAATCGCACTAAACAAAACAACCAACCAGGTGGGCAGCAAAAACCGCTTATCCCTCCATGGCGGAAGGGGAGGGGGATTGGGGGGCTCATCTTCAGCAGCAGCTATCTATTCCCAGAGTAGTATGCGTGTCAAGGCAGATAGTAAGGTCATCAGGGCATTGGCGGTATGTGGTTTGATTTCACTGATGATTAATAATTCTGAGTAATTGCCAACCATAAAAATGGCAGTAATATATTTGGCTAAGGCCTTTTGGCTTTAATGTGGGCGTCTAGTAATTTAACAAACGTTGCGATGTTGGTTTGGGTGATCTTAGCTTTCAGATTTCATGCTACAGTTACCAAATTCTGGATAGCTTCAGTGACATCTTTGTGAAGTTGTTTTACTTTAATTTTACTTTTTGGAGTAAGATTTTTGGGGATAACAGGAGGTGGAATTCCTCCTGTGAGCGCTGCCACTGGTTTAGCGGTGGCTTTGCAGAGGGGATGGCAATCTGGTGTGGCAGCTGCTTCTAATGCAAGCTGGTGGCTGCTGTGGAATGGTTCAGCGTTTTGTTTTGGGGCATATAAACGAGGGTGGAATTCTGCATCCCATTTTGCATTGCAGAACTGGTTGACTTGCAGGTATGGTTCTTTTTTTATATTACCTGATTCATCAATTTCATCCAAAAACTCCCATGGGTTCTGGAAAAATTGAATTGGGGAATAAGAATATGGTTGAGGATTAGTTAATTTATTGGATGTTGTTTGGGATTGGACTGGGGTCCAATCCTGCACTTTATTGGAAGATTCATGAATAACACTGGGGCACGGTGAAGGCTGATTGGTGGCTGCGGGTGCAGCTGCAGCAACATGTTTTGGGGTAGGTGGAGGTAGTATTGTACCCCATGCCAGAATTGGTGTGGGGTGGGCGGCAGATTGGTGGCCATCAGACAAACTATCAGTGCCATTGGAAACTGCTAGATATGGGCACTTGCATTTTTAGTGGTCCAACTCAAAACAGAATGGACAAATCGTCCGTCTGCCCTTAGCACAGGCCCAGAACGGATGGTTGGGGGAAGATGGGATAGCAGCGCGAGGGGAAATAATGGGGCAATTTTGTTCATTTCAGGGCTGATCGTGGCATACACCCAAGGCCTAGTGAGGCATGTGGCCCCATTTGGAACCACAAATTGCAAGATGGGGTTGAAGCCATAGGCTGCCAAACCTTCCATAAGCTCCTGGTGGAGCGCCTCAGGGGTAAGGTGGGTAGGCAAACCAGCAAACTGAACCACAAAGGTGGTGTCTGCTGGGAGCTAGGTGCATATTGTTAGGAGAGGTGTATCCTGGAAGACCAGGGGCACCGTTGCCACAGTGGCAGCTTTGGCTTCACAAGTGAAGCCAAGATTGAAATAACCCTTATAGGGCGGAAGTCAATGAAACAGGCTGGTGTCATCACCGCCTGAGCCATTTCAATAATGGCTTGGTTGTTGTATGGGAAAAGTTTCCCATATTTGACCCTAAGGCTAAAATGCATGTTGTTCTGAGAGAGCACCAGGGGGCAGCGGGGCACTGCTTGTGATTTCATGAGGTGGGCGTCGAGATCCTTGTGAGGAAAGAATCATCCCATGGGTTTGGAATAACTGGGCAAGCCAGTTTGAGTGCATTTTCCTGTCATATGGAAAAAGGCGTGTGGAGTTTTGCCACTTCCCCACACTGGGGCATCTGGTAAAGAATCTGATGACATTGGAGCGAAATTATGGTTGGCAATTAGGTTTTACTTTTATTAACCATAAAAATTGCTCAGAATGTTATGCTGAGCGGAAAATGAGTATTTTCATTTAACTTTTAAAAGACCATCTGTCAGTTTGTCATCCAGTTAAATTGGGTTCTGTTCTTTACCAGGTGGATTAGCAGCTCCCCTATTTTATTAAAGATTTTTATGAATCACTGATAATAGATGTCCACTTAAAGAAAAACCTGGACATTTCGCTTGTTGGATGGCTTTCTCATTCTCTTAATAGCCTCCACTTTGACCAGTTGGGGCCATAGGCCCCTCTTGTCAGTACCAAAGACCAGATACTCGAGCTGTTCCAGAAGAACTTGCAATTCTTGGCTTAACTTTCAGGTTGACTGCAGTGAGACAGCAGAAGACTTCCTCCAGATGCTGTAAGTGCTTGTTGAGCGTACTTTGAGAAAACTTAAATGTCATCCAAATAAATCAAGACTTAAGGAGTCTCAAATCCCCTAGTATGTTGTCCATGGCCTGTTAGAAATGTGGCGGAAGCATTACATGACCCCTGTAGCATTTGCATATGTTGCAACAGCCCTTGGGTCATCATGATGGCGCAATCTTCTTGCTCTTCTCAAGGCAACTCTATCTGCCAGTAGTTAAAATCAGGTCACTGGATGAGAAATACTTTGTTCTGCCTGGTCATTAAAGAGCATAATCAATTCTTGGGAGGAGTAAGAGTCTTTTATTGTTATGCTTTTTGAGTCACTGATAATCAAATACCACCTGGGTAGAATTTCCTTCATATTAATAACTAGGACTGGGGACGCACACAGGCTCTTTTAATAGTATTAATATCTCCTTCTGAACTAACTGATAAATATTCTTATTGGAAACTTCATCTACCACTTTGGACTAATAGATAGAGTGGAAAAGATTAATGGATGGTTACCAGATTTGATGTAATGCAACTAGTCCTCGGCATACCCCAAATCTAAGTCCTTTTTTCAATAAAATTGTTTTTAATTTTAGAATAAAGCCATCACTTTATACTTTCTATCTCTCTGTCAGGCCTACCAGGAACTTTCAAGTTATGACTGAGTGAATGGCGTTGCAAGTTTTATCCTCCAACCTAAACTCTTCTAACATCCCAAACTCAAGTACTTCTTGCACCTCTTTCTTTATTATATGTAGGGTTGGTGACGCTTTGATGCTGTTTAACCTGAATTGGATGTGAATGGAGGTTAGCTATTAGTATTTTAATCACCCATGATCCAGGAGAATGAGCCCTGCACTATGATCAGTTCACATTGTGATTTATTGAAGGGGCAAACACCTTGTCATTAAACCTGATGGCATCTTCAGGTTGATGATCAAGTTCTTATGACCTGGTGTCCAAGTGGAATAGTCAGTTGACGGCCAGCTCTCAGAGGATTCATTCTAATTTGATGATCTGATAGGTTATATATTGAGTTTGTCCACGCCCTTTTTAATAACCTATGAGTATAATTTCATCCTTAAAGGCTAGCTTTATGCACAAACGAGCTTGTGTTGGAATTTTGATATTACCAAATTACCCAGCCAAGTAGATTACATATAGCTGTTTGCCCACTAGGGGATTAGATCCTCTAGTAAATGTGGGAGATATTGTTTTTAATGATAACTATTTTTATAGAATTAACCCTAACAAGTATATATCTGATCTGCTGGGTGTTGATCCGCCATATTGGTAGTGTTTAGTCGGGGATGATCCTCAGCAATGTATTTATTTTATAGTTTGATTGCCAATTAATAATTAGTAATTTAATCATTAGTCAATCAGGGTTTGTCAATAATAAGCTTGTAAATCTATGCTGAATTTCTAATACATTGACAATGCTTCTGGGAGTAACTTGAAGTTTAATCTTTTAAGTTTTGTGGTCTGCTGTTGATGGGTAAAGGTTCCATTACCTAAGCAGGCCGCTATCCTAAATAGGGTACTCCGCTGAGTTTGATTATAGATTATGGGGACACTTTCCTCAACTGACCTTGAAGAGGTCACGACTCAGGCCAGTAGTGCAATCTAACTAGGAAAATGAGAAAGGTCCTCAAGGTGTGACCTCAGAGGGCTTGAACAAGGCAATGCCTACCAAATCCCAGTGAGGCGCCAAAGGAAGAGTTGCTTACCAGATCCCCTATAAATTCACTGGTTTTTAAGTAAATAAAAAAGATGAAATAGCGCAATTACTTTTATAGTTAAGACTTTTATACTATGGTTGTATAGCTACGCTTGGGATAGAGTTAGGGAATGATACTTTATCTGAAGTATTTGTCTATCAAGATCTCCACAGACGTTGTAAGAAAAGAGAGGACAGAGGTTAAAGTTCCCTATCATTCCAGAGATAACTACTTTAGTTAGAAGGTCAAGCACCTGTTTAACATTTAACTTAATACTCATCCTGTTTCTGAGAGAGCTCAATTAGAGTAATGGTCTTCATACTATTACTACTTATCATTATTCCATTTATATCAATAACTAGTCAATGCTTGTATCACCAACCTGTGCAGTTAACTGGCGAGCCAAAGCGAGCCCACTCCCAAAAGCTAATTTAGTACTCATTGTTAAGAGTAACCAGCGCTCAAAAGTTAACATCTTGTTTCTTCATGTTCTGGTCTCTGCTCCTGTAATACATTGGAAGTTTCTGGCCAAGGATTGCCAGATTATTCTCATCAAAATTTGTTTTGACTCTGTATGTCCTCATGAAGTTCAGATGAAATATTGTATCTGGTATTTGATAGCACATTTGCGGGAGCTGTACAAGAATAAAAACCAAACTTTAGTAGAAGCACGCTGTAGCCCCCAGGGAAGTAGTTGAGTTGAGCCCTAAAGTCCTTATTCTTGAAGTGAATAATATTTAGCAACAGTCCTAGTTTATTGACTAACTTAATTACTACAATATTGATAGGGACCCCGTTATCTAGTATAACCCCTATCTGGAACTCGCCTACACTAATAATTAAAATACGTACATTTATAATAGTGATAATCAGTGATGTTTACTATGTGTACACCGAGATTGTTGGCCTGGTCAAGATAAGATCTAATTTATTGCAGAGTAGGGGGCTAGTCTTTTATAATTCATTTGAGGGGATATACACATTGACCACTTCTAGTTTTAGTACTTCACCAGAAGCAACTGATAAGTCATACTGTTATATCTGTTAGTCATAGGGCTTTAAATACTTCTTTTTCCTGGACTATTTGGTTCTACCAACGTGAGCGGGATGTAACTGCCAATATGTTGTTGGTGATGTCAGATTGAGGAGTCAAGGCCAATGGGAAATCATGGTTTAAACTAGGAAATGTTAATTTTTAGAAAAAAAAACCCCAAATCTACTATGCACACTCTATTCCTGTTCATTAATATCCTCCTTTCCGCATGATGCATCTTAGGTTTGGGGCCATTGGCATTTCTCTGACTATTTTAGTGCCCCTTTATAAGGCATTGGTGGTAATTGATATGGAGAAGCCAAGTCTTTATGTCCTGGTGGTATTTGCGCAGTTTCCTTTAATGTCCTACTGGATGGGTTTTATTTTAGGCCTCTTGGTTATCATGGTACCATTCTCTGGGTGCATCAAATGTCACAGCACAGTGGCAGAGATAGTTAATCATCTGTGATATGTTATAATCAATCAATTAACACATGCAGAATAACCTGGTATAGTGCTATGCAAGGTTCACAAATTTCTATGAGGCAAACTGTGTGCCATAATTATATAGGACTTTTGCACTGTTAAAAACCAGAGCCTTAAGGTTAAAGCAATTGGTGAACTTTATAATTTGCTCATTCTTCTTGAAGGCCAAATGAGGAAGGCGGTCTTCTAATTTGTCATAATCTTTGCCTCTCTAAATTCTTTTATTATGATGTCTTTTGCATTCTGGTAAGACACCTCAGTTTCACTGATTTTGGGCGTCACCAGTCCTTAGCTCCCCAGGCCCAAAGAGTTCATTAAAGTCGCCAGCTTATCTTTGTTGCTTGCACCATCCATAATAATCTCAAATAGTGACAGATAAGGTGTTGTGAATTTCTTTTTGTCAAACTTTGGCAAGTCAATGGGGTTAACCCTATAGCTGCTGATGTCCTTGGCTGCTTGGCCAAGGCCCTGTGGTGTGGGAAAAAGTCAGTGCTGCTGACCATTGAGAAAAAGTGTAAACAACTCTGGGTAGATGGACCAGCGGTTGGCATAGGGTGAGCTGTTGTTTCCTCGCATCTGGCTGGGCAGTGTGGAGGAGCTGGTGTTTCCTTATGGCTGATTGAGACAGTAGGTACAACACAGGTAGGGGTTTCTGGAATAGCAGTTTAAGTCAATCTTTTTAGGTGAGTATTTAGTCAGAACTGCCAAAATATTTTTCTCTGAGAGTGCCTTGTTGCCTTCAAATGATGAGTCTGATTGGCTGGAACCATGTGCGTCAGTGAAGATTTTTATTGATCTTTGGGATTTGAGGCCCTTCCAGCATCTACATAGTTTGCCCCTGACCTTGTCTTATGACTGGTCTAATTTGTCAGAAAGGTACTAACGCTTGTGCTCCAAGGTTTTCTCTACTTCAGACAGTCTCAGTTCCGCAGTTGCAAGTCAGGCTTTTTTGTAAATGTTTTCCTTGGTGAGGTGTGTGATTCTCAAGCCATGACCCATGCCTGGTAGTTCAATGAGTCGTATTCACATTTTAGATGTTTGGAAGATTAGATGACCCCATTTAAGACTTTTCAAGGCTTTGAAGCCTGTCCTTGCCAGCCTCAGTGCTCCGCTCAAGGTCTTGATCTGGTTGTGGTGATTGAACACCACGCCCAAGAGGTGACAAAGCTGACAGTCCAATTCTTTTATCAATTGCCTGATGGTGCGACCCATTTTAGTTTGGCCTTCTGATTGGTGGCCTCCGCAGCTGTATGTTTCACCACCTAAGATCACAGATATTCTTTGACCTGGCCACTGTGATGAGTTATGTCAACCACCCATTGGGTTGACACCCCATGCTAGTTTAGTATCTCATAAATGATGTGAGCCAAGTTACCATTTAGTTGTTCAGCGAGTTTTTCTAATTGGCAAATGCTTCACCTGACTGACATTAATTGTGAATTATGACTGTTTGGGCCACCCAAATGGGGCTATGTAAATAAGTTCTTCAGTAGCTGGTTGGCCTAGCATCTAGCCTCCACAAACTTGGCCAATTCACTGATTTCAATGTTCTGTCAGGAGAGGATCTTCATAGTCCAGCAGATTGATGGATGGATTATCAAGCGATTATCTTGAAAATTGCGTCAGAGTAGGGATTTTCTTGATTATTGTGGACATTGTCATTTCCTGAAATAAACGATGGTTCATGTATATATAGTCCTGAACCTTATAGCTTCAGAAAATCCTCCAAGTGAACTTTATTGATAACTTCCTTGTGTTAATAATATCCATGAAAGAGCCATTTCGAACCTCTTTGATGTTTGGAGGTACATTGGCAATCTGTCTAATGACCTGGAGGCAAGTAGACCTACAGGGGTGTTGAAATTTTAACTAGATGAATCCCTATGATAATAACTGAATCAGGTTAAATAAGTTAAGGATGGTTGCTGATTTATGTATGAGTTTTGTTTTATATATTTAGTAATATTAAATTCGATTGTGCTCCACATTTGGTTGGGTGAGCTTTACCAATCTGCCAGATCAAGGAAAGTGTTGGGTATCATCCCCAACAGGAAATTGGTGGACTTTGACGCGGCTGTTGCTGAGGATTTAAAACTGATTCATTATAATTAATGATGGCAAATTGCTAATTTGACATCAAGAGTATTGAGAACAGTATCATATAGTTTTTTGCTTTTTTGACACCAGTGACTAATGCTGAGGATGTGAAAACTGGTATTATTTATTAGATTAAGTCAGATATCGAAATTAACTTTGCAAAAGTATTAGTAATGATTCTTAATAGTGTTTTGGCCAAATTTGACACCAGCAAATGAGGCTTAGGATGTCAAAGATAACTATTATTTAATTAGATTATATTTAAGCAAGATTGAGAGTTTGACGTTGAGGTTTACTGGATCATTGGAGACTGAGGCTAAGGGTTATTCAATCAAATACATATTTTAAGGTCAGCCGTTGACTGAGGCTGATGATTGTCATTTGACTGACTTTGGTGCCAGGGGATCTAAGAGTGATCCAAAGTTGAGCATGAAAGGGAAAATTGCCAACTTAAGTTATAATGATAAATTATAAGATGAATTCAGCAACATATGCTGACTGAACCAATTTTTTACATAAGACGTGGGGGATGATATTTCAATAGGGATTATTGACAGCTAGAGATCTGATGATTGAAAGATGCCAATTAATTCTGATGATATTAAAAGCAGAGTAACGCCTATAAATTGTTGAATCTCTCTCTAATAGAACTATCTTCAAATTTTTCTAATCTTATTTAATTAGTTGATGATTGTCTACCTTTTCTAGTTTTAAAGTAGCTTTAGTTCATCTTGACTGATCAATTAGGGACTGAAGATCCTCAGAGGTTAGGTGCTGGGTGAACACAACTGGAGTGTTTGGCGCAACCAACTCTCAACCTGGAACAACTGGAATAATCCATGGGAACTTGCCCAGTAAGTGGAGCCGGCGATGGACAATTAGGGATAGTCATAAAGTGGAGGAGCAAGGGGTCAGGCCGCCCAGGAAGGTGGAAGAGGACTGCCAGTGCCCAACAAGAGGGATTAGTATGCTAAGGTGAAGTTGGTGATCTGCTAAATTAGATAAATTGCCTATGGATCTTTAGGGAAAGGTCACCAATGATGGTGAAGGAGCAATGGCCACCAGTCTTCATACTGTTTATCCTGGCACACTAGTAGAGTCACTTGTTATAGAAAATAAAAATTTGCAACAAGGGGCGATCTCTATAGTGGGAGCGTCAGCCTCCTCATTATTTAAACTATTAAGGTGTAATTTGTCTTGGAGGCTCCTCTATGTCCATAAGTTAAAAGTATACTTGTCCTCAGAGCTGATAGCAAAAAATCTATGGTCCTGATTCATGGTATTTGGATCCTTGGTTTCTTCCATGGTTTTGTTGAAAGTGTCCAATGTAGTGAACACCAGAATTTTGCAATCAGGACTGCAACAGGGCAATATTGGCATAGGTATAAATTCACCCAAATAGGTTTAAAATATGAAGACAATATACCACAAAACAAACGTAGATCTTAATAGAAATTTGCATTTATTAGATAGAAATTCTCCATATCCGCCATAATCTCATTGAGTATTTTTATAATGAAAATCTTTCAAAATATGAAATGCTGTGTTTGTCCCTATCTCGATACCAGGCCCTTCAAATTTATATTCTGATCTCTGGTAAGTCAGCCTTCCCTTCAGCTCCCAAATTTTTTAGCGTTTCTTACTTATGATTTGCTAATATGCCGTGAATAATGCTTTTGAAACCTAATGGTTGTTTGTTCAATGTCAGTCACATCTTGGTAAAAGCGTGTCAAACGTCAGAAACATCTTTAGTGGTAATGATTGACAGAAATATGGGACAGACTATACTAGATCATCCTTATAATCCTCGTTTGACTGAAATGAAACTGGATTGATAAACTGGACAATCATCTGATGAGCGGATAGGTATTGATCTGCTAAAAGTCAGTATTGTATAATGAATTAATAATTCTTGGATTTGGTCTAAAAATGCCAGCAAAATATAAGACAGTGTGCCAACAGAAAGTCATATGATAAGGGACACTAATAATTGATATGTGGTTAGAGTTGAGGTTCATAGGGCATTAGAGGTATTACTTCTGGGTTCTATATATGGTTGGTCAAACCCAAAACTCAACATACATATTATTTGGTACTACATATTTTGTTTTTTATTAGTTTTAAGTTCAGCCACATCTTGGTCAATTTCATCCAACCATCCACTTGATACTTGAGCTCCTTTCCATGATTTTCCAGAGTTTTCAAGTTGGTATCATTGTCATTCTATAAGTAATCTAGTTACATGTCCATATTCTTTAGGGTATGCGCTAACTTATTCATGCAAAGCGGCCTATCATTTACTGTATTGGCTTTTCCATATGTTCAGTAATGGGTAGAGTAAAATTTCTGAGCTGTACACTGAGTTCATCTATTATAAGTTGCACAACTTTCAGCTGGGTGACAATATAATCTTGGTCCATTGAATTAATTTACGCTCTACTGCTCTACCAACCAACAATACTGATATTTTATACTCCTATTAGTTGAAACTAATATCATGTTTGTTTATTTTTTCTTCATCAATGCCTCTAAAAACTTTCCTTTCAGTGGCCTCATCCACCCTAGTGAGCATTACTCATGGTAAACTGCACTAAGCTCACTTGAAAATCATCTTTGTATGGAATAGTGTGGCAATAACTATTGCTAAATGCTACAAGTAATATTAAAATTAAAGCTCTTACCTTACCACAGCTGTTTAAAATCCTGACTAATGGAACTAAATTGTCTGCTAGTCCCTGAATTCTATCAAAATATTGTCTTTATATATAGTTCTACCAGTAAGCTAAACTAACGCTGCTATTAACTAAGAATTAGCTACAGATTGAGATTTCCAATGAGACACTAAAAATACTATAAAAAACTATAAAAAAAACTCCTAAAACTAGATTTCTGCCTACTGATGTGAAGAGAGGTTCAAGGAGAGTAGTAGTAAATAGAAACTTTCTTGAGCATTGTCAAACCAATTGACCATTTTTGGTGTAGCAACGGTCTCAAGGGAAAAGGAGGACACCCCAGTGGTAGAATTTGTACCCTCTACCACATCCTCAAGTTTGGTCCCAGTAGATGAGCTTTGGGTAGGGGACAATTATGACTGTGTTGGTGTTGCGCACCAATGCCCCAAACTAAGATAGCAAGTAGCAAGGCGGTCCATGGAGTTCCTGGCCTATAATATGCTGTGCATGCAGATTTTCCAGGTTTTATCCTCCTTTCCCATTAAATCAAATCCCCTTTATCTATATCAGTGCAGTTTTATCCCCAGGTCAGCCCACCTCAAATAAATTTAAACAGTCTCAATGGAATATCTTCCATTTCATTATTTATCATCAGTTTAGTCCCTAGCTTATAACTTGATAAAGGTAACTGATTAGGTTTGGAGGTTATTTTGGTTTTACATGAATTAGATGATCTATATATTAATCAGCCTTGGTCACTATCATTAAATTACCATCTGGAACCAATTCCTGAATAATCATATGGAAGCTCAAATTTCTCAAAAAAACAAAAACTAGTATCTCTGCTCTGGTAACTTATACAACATGGATGTATTAATAGAGAGATGATAATAATGAAAAAAGGTTTGTTAACCTAGTAGATAAGGAATTCGTGACTAGGGAAAATTTATCTCCCTGATAGGCCATAAGTCTCCACTACAGGATACTCTTAGCCATCTATATCTTTGAGCAGTTTGGTAACGCTTGATTCTTATAAGTGGGGAGTTGTTCCACATTTTGAATGTATACTGTACCTATATTATGACACTTTGCAGCTTGAACTCATATTACTTTTAACTTTTTTCCAAAGACAAATTATGATTAACATGGTAAGAAACTAATATCTAAAGTTGGCAACAAACTCAAGCAAAACCTTAATGATATTTTTACAAGCTAAAAGTTGCAGTTATGTTTTCTGACTTTTAGCTTTATTTAAAACTTATTATGATGAGATGGCAAGGCAGAGCCTTGACCATCACATCTAGTAGGCGTTTTTATATATTCTCAACTAGCTTTATCTAGTGTGATTAAAATCTATATATGTTTAATCATTATGATTAAATAGTTTATGGATATTTATCATTAAGTGAAAGACTATAAGTTCAAACCATTAAAATAAGAATGATTTTATATATCTGAATTTAAATAGCAGTTTTTTGTTGCGCATTGATTAGAGTGAGTTGTAAATTTATGGCTAACTAAAAGCATTAGAATTAGATAATTATATAATTACCTAGATTCATAAAAAGTGATTACTATTCAAAAAAACTGATACGCTTTAAAATAACTTGATTAGGTATAAGTCCTTAAGAAATTACTATAAGTTTTAAAGTGTCTTAGTAGAAAACATTTTTTTCATTTATGAAATATTAGACTCTGGTGTTATTTTTCATTAAAGTCTTTTATGTAACAAAAGACTTTACATGTAGTTTATACTGGTATATGATTTATAATGATGGTATAAGCAAATTTATCTGTATGGCAGATGACGCAATGATACAATATCAGGCTTTTAGATTAGTGATATGTAAAACTCCATATATATTTTAATGAAGCTACTTAATATTCCAATTGAAGTGGTAAGTAGTGTATTTTTTCTAGAAAAGCTAAGCGATGCTACATCAAAAACTTCTAAAAGCATTTTTATAAAGATAACTATTCCTTTGAGCCAGCTTAAATTGCATCATCGTTTAACAAAAAAGCGCACCTAACTAAATTCGTTAATATAAATTATATAAAAAAATATTCGAGGTGGGTCGACCTTGGGACAAATACCCACACCGAGAAAGTTTTCTAGCCAGTACAGGTTTCGAACTCAAAACCTGCACTAGGGGTGGAAGCAGTTTTACCCGCTCGGCCAACCACCCTTCTAAAAGTTATAGATAATAACTAATAAAATTATGTAATCTACGTTTATTAAATATAACTATAGTACTATGGCCTAAATCTAAAAACATAGCTAATATCATTGTGACGTTTTTAATGGTTATCCAATAAGTGTTATTAGGGTATAAAGGCGCTACTTCTATTGTTATTAGTGTGAAATTTTACTTTGGTGCTAAATTGAATTGTAATGGTAGCAAGCTTAATCCTGAGATCTATAGCTTTATGATTTTTGTTGATTTACCAAACTATGTCTATTTTATTGGAAAATATTAAATTCTATGGAAATTGTTTTGACTATTAACTTGGGATAATACACTAATTTTTACAAGCTGCTAGATTTATCTTTTATATCCAGATCCCCCAGTATGCGCTGTGACTTGATGTATTTAGTTCTTGTTATCTTGGTTATATGCTTTACTTGGAAAATAAGAAACTTCAATAGTAGATGTAACTTTCAGCTATACTAATAAAAATAGCTTTATAAATTAATTATAAGATGTACTCATATAGATATATAGCAATCATCTAGTACACTTGACTGAGATCTAAATGTGACCAATCTCAACTTTGAGCTTAAATTTTATTTATAGCAATTTATATCACCTATAAAGTAAATATCGCCCATAGAAGAGGTTTAAGTAAAACCTTAAATTTGCATTATCTGATAGTCAGATCACATAAATTTAATAAAGCCAAACATTATATTTCCATCAGTAAGTTAAAATTAAAAGGCACAGAAGTTATAAAAGTCTGTTATTGAATTAGCTAAATTAAAGTTGATGAGATTATAGCTTTAATCTGGAAATCTCCATATTTAATATAGTATTTTTATTTTTGTGGCTTTAGAAAATAAAGTCTATCTTGATGCTAGGACATAAAGCTGTAGCCCTTGTAATATTTAATGTAATGGTTTTTCTTCTAGATAGGGGATTCAGAAGTCACCATGTTAAAGTCATAGATCCCTTAACTATAATTTAAATTGATCAGACTACTAATTTTATGAGTAATAGAAATGTATTATGATAAGATACTTTAAAAATCAGATTTGTATATAATAAGGATACATTACCTTTTACCAAACCTTTAATATCTTATTCAATGGTTATAATTTATCAGTGGAGACAACTTTTAGGTAGAATTATACTTTAATTATCTTTATAGCTTTTAGCTATAGTGATAATTTCTCTCAATTTATCCATTGGCTATCTCTTGTTAAAGGCAAGTTTGAGGTTAGTTAGGCTTTGACACTGGGTTTTATAATAATTTTATAATCCATCTCAAGTTGATTTCCACCCTTTATAGATTGGTATCTAAGGTAGCATAATTGAGGAGTAATTAGTGGTGTGAAACCAATGATTTACTAATGCATCAATGGATGTTCCCTCCCTTTCCTTATATCTTTAGCCCATTTATACATTTTAGCTGCTTTCCATTGAGACTTTAAAGGTCCTTATTTCTATAAAAATTTTCAATTGATCAGGTATAAAAGCCTGCTCACAATTTTCATTAAAGTAGCAAAAAATACTCTATTTCTACATTTTTTGCTATTGTTTTTCAGGATTTATCGCCACCCTGCTATATCAGAAACCTTTTCAGAAAGCTCTACTTTTTAAGCCTTTCAATGACTCTGCCATCATATAAAGCAGAAATCTGAGTTCTCATCCAAACCTCACCTCATGATTAATTCAGGATATCTGAGTTTTCATGTCAAAGTGGTGATCCTGCCAGGGACAACACCATAGAATCTGTAACTACTTCCCCATCTGGCATGTTGGCCTTACTATTGGAAGAATATGCTGCCAAAAAAACTTGAAGAAAATCCTGTTGCTATTCATAAAGGCTCAAAGAAGACTATTGATGATTTACTAAATGGTGAAACCCTAAAAGCATATAAACCCTAAGTTGCTAACCTCTGAAGTTTCAAAGAAGATATTAATTATTGAATTAAGAAGCTCCAAAAGTACACAAACCCCAGGGAATCCCCTTAAAAGAATATGATGATAATCCCTGCTTCCAATCTATCACCCAAGATTTGCTTTGCTTAATTTTATTATCAAATGTCCAACCAAATTGAATGATAATGAGAACCCACAACCCCAAATTCAACCTATAAAAAATCAGGTTTTGATTTCCTCTTTTTCACCAGCAACCCAGGACCATCTACTTTCCAAACTCACTTCTTACCTATGCATCAAATTTTTCTGAAAGATCCAAATTTCTGAACATCTTTAGGATCATGAAAAAGAAGATTTGCTTTGATTGTTCCAATATTATGAAGACAATATCAAGCAGGATGAATATTATGTTCATTTAATAAATTTAGGAAAACATCATATTGATGTTGGGGATACCAAACCATTCACTTGACAGCCCTAGCTGACTACTTCAAGCTCTTGAACACTTTGTTGAGAATAAAATTAAAAAGGAATTCACCAGAGAGATTATTAAACCATCCCAGTTGCCTTGAGCTTTTAGTGATCATGGTACACAAGAAAAATGGGAAGCTCCAAATGTGTACTGTCTACATCCCATTGAACAAGGTTATGAAGAAGAATGATTATTTTCCTGCCTCTATTTATCTATATATTCAGTGCTAAGGGGGGGAGCCCAAGTATTCACCAACATTGATTTCTTCTCTGGATACTACCAGTTGGGCATGTCCAATGATTTAATTGACAAAATTGCATTTGTCACCAAATATGGTTAGTTTGAGTACACAAAAATTTCCTTTGGACTTACTTAAAAAGTAATCAAGGTGGGTCAACCTTGGGACAAATATACCACACCGATATTTTTGTAGCCAGTACAGATTTTGAACATATGTTGAAAAAAACCTGCACTAGAGTGAAGCAGGAAGTACCCTGCCAGGTTAAACACCCTTCCCTTTGGACTTACTTGAGCCCCATGAATCTTTCAAAAAGCCATGGATGCATATTACAAGATCACTAATTGATGCATTACTGTTTATCTTGCCAATGTTACAGTCTACTCCCCTAATTTTCAGTAAACCTCTGAGACTTGAAGAAAGTTTTGGAACAAATCTAAGCAGGCTAATCCTAGAAATGTGGATGCAAACTGCCCCTATGCACCAGAGCTCAAACTATTTGGTACTATAATTACTCCTAAGGAAAAATTAACTGACCTATGAAAATCAGAGCTATCATTTCCTGGCACTATCCCTAAAAATTCCAGAAGACTCAGTTTCCTGGAACTGTCAATTACTACTACTCCTTCATTCTAAATTACAGTCAGATTTCTGCGCCATTTTACCATATTTAGAAGAAAGGAGCATCCTGGGACTTTAATCAATCTGAACAACTCATTTTTAACTAATTGAATAAAGCAATGACCTGAGCTCCCATATTAATTTTTCAGATTTTGGGGATGGATTTAAGTAATTACCAACTTGAGTGATATTGCCCTTGGAGCTGTATTGACAAAATCCAACATGAAGATATCTACCCAATGAATAAATTTCAAATAGAAATAACCCTGCCAAACTCAATAATTTCACATATGAAAAGGGAACTTTCTATTTTTTATGCCTTCAAGGATTCTGATATTATTTGCTGAATCAGAATTTCACTATTAAACCAATAACTCTGCGTTATGCTTTTGTTCAACATAATTCCTAAGTTACCAAATCTGATGGTAATATAAACTAATGGAATCAATGTGAAATTTATACACCTATTTGGAAAGCTGAATGCTGTAGTTGATGGCCTTGCCAATATCTCTCCCATTATTGACCCAGTCTCAGCTTATCATATAGAGTCCATTGACTTGGAACCCAAAATTGTTACAGCTTCAACAATTTCTTTAAACCTTTGAAGTCCCTGAGGAATTAACCATAGAATGACAATTCAAGTCCAAGTGCACCAAGTTTCTAGTTATTGATGAATGACTACACCTACAAGTCAATAATACCATCCTTTAAGTAGTTCTGAAGAATTTACATTTGAAATACCTCAAGGAAGTTCACAATGATGCTGGGCTATCTAAAAATCAAACAACCTGGGAACAATTATTCTTCTTTTACTGGTAGCTGAATGCACATATTAACATCTGTAACCATGTCACCACCTGTCAAGCCTAACAAGTTTTTTGGCAATCAGCTTTGACCACAGAAGCCCTTCAACCCAATAATCACCTCAAAACCCTTTGAAATCTGAAGCAACTTTGTAGGAACCTTCCCTGTAATCAGTCAAGGTTAAAAAGTACCTTAGCTGCCATAAAATATTTTAACAGGTGGCCCCTTGCCAATGCCATTCTCAAAGCCAATGCCCTTACCGCTGCCCAGTTTCTTTATGTAGAAATTATTACCACTTATAGCCCTCACACTATCCTATCAGACAAGGTGTTGCACTTTAACAGCAAGCTACCCACTAAAACTAGTGCTCAAGTCCAGATGAGATACTCAATGACTACCACTTACAACCCTCAGTGCAACATATTAACCAAACAGCTTAACCAAACCCTCATATATGCTCTGGAGAAAAGTTGCATGGAATTTTCTTAGAAATGGTCAGAATGAGTTTCTAACATCCTGTGGGCTTACCAAACCAATATTCACTCTAACATAACACACTACTTACAAAATTTTGATTGATAAGTATCAGCCCAAAACAACTGTTTAGCACTTACAGGACAAAATTCTAACAAACCTAATTTGAACAACCACCTAAGTAATTTTATAGGATTGAGCCAATCAAATGAAACTTCAATATGTTGAACAGCTCATTAACCTCCAAAGTTTCATCATGGAGGCCATAGTCTTAATTTATGAATTAAATTTAACAACTCCAAATCCTGGAAAGTCTGACCCTATTTCAAGGGACCCTTCCAAGTCTAAAAAGTCGTAGCCTATAGAATTACAACTTGGAAACCCTCAACATAGTTCCCTACTAGTCAAACATCAATGATAAATAACTTAAACTATATCATCATATAAATGAATGAGGGAGCATTGTGAAACTGCTGAGATCACCAATCCATTGTTGTAAGTACCTTCATTTGTCTTATCTCTCTAGCCTATTTATTCATTTTAACTGCTTTTCCTGAGACCCCAAACGTCTTTTTCCCTTTAAAAATTTTCAATTGATTAAGTATAAAGCAAACTCTCAATTTTCAATAATGTAATGTATGAAGATACCCTATTCCTACATCTCTTGTTATTTTCAATCAGGATTTATCCACGCCCTGCCATCTCATACATTTTGAGCTAAATGATTTGCTTTATAAGCCTACCAATGATAACTTAGCCACCAGATAAAACAGAAATTTGAGCTGTCATCTGAACCTCCCATTATGATGAATTTGTGATTTCTGAGTTCTCATGACATTGGAAACTAAATCTGCTATGCATCCTTTTAATGGGTAATTAGAATTTTTGGGAAAAAAGAACATACTTATGAAATGCACTAAAAAGTATGAAAAGATCAATAAAAAGTATAATTTGTTATAAACATTTTTGAAGTCTGCACTGTATTTCAAAATGACTAATAAAATTTTTCTCATGGTTATAAAATTTAGAGCTTTTATTGGATTGGGTCCAAATTTAAACTGTAAGCAACTACAAATGCATAGTATGGAGCATATACTATAAATAAGTATATATATTTTAGTGCATTTTTAAATTCATTTACACAATCAATGTGACAGTCATGATCATTATTAAAATGCTCAAATCATGTCATTTCATTAATGAAATTATTATAATTATATAAAACCCTTTACAGGCCTCAAGTAGAATCTTTTATGGTAAGTTACAGGCAGTTACCAGTTATTAATTAGTATTTATCTTATCAACTCTATAGAACGCATTCAAGCTGGCTGTTACTAGATACCACAGCACAGACCAGTTCAAGAAGTCCCCTACAACTATCACACACTCACCTATATACAGACTCATGCATCACTGGAGATAAGAGCATCAATGGAATGAATATTTATATAAGACACCACATTTAAAGCAATCCAAATAACAAACAATACCAAATAAAAACAGAGATAAAAAATAGTACACTAAGAGACTGCAATAAACTAAGGTCCACTCCTTATAATATTTAACCCGCAACGTAAAAAAGAGATAGAAATATAATTACTAAATATTGATAGCACATACACATACACAAAACATAATATATAATGGCAAGCAATGTTTGTACTTTAAGGATGTAAGATAAATAATACCACAATAAAGCACTATACATCCACACTCGGCAAAGGCCCAGATGAAACTTATTACAAGGTTAAATATAAATTGCAGCTCTATTAAAATTCTGCTTTAAGAATATATAATAATTAAATGACTAATGATGATGCAAAGCATCAAGCAATAAATTCAGTTTTCATTGAAGAACATGCATCTGTATCTCACACAGTCTCCTGAATAAAAATTATGAGCAAAAAGAACCTATATATACTCAGCACTATATGTTCTTAGTAGCTTACAGTCTATATTTGGACCCAATCCAATATAAGCTCTAATTTGTATTTTTTGAGAAAAATTCTTAAAATCAGTTTGAAATAGGGCACTGGCTTCAAAGGTTTTTATCTATTATTCATACCTTTTATTTATTATTTCATACTTTTCAGTGTGCATTTTTATCAATTATTTTATACTTTTAGCACATTTTTTATCAATTATTTCATACTTTTTAGTGTACATCTCGAACTCAGTTATTTCTTCCTGTTTTTTTATAATATATTATAAGCGTCTAGGTCATCAAATCAAAGTGCATTTGAGGTGGCACACTGAGCATATCTATCTCTATAAAAATCTAGAAAAAATCTAAATTACTGGTCAAATACTGGACTAATACTTACAAAATTAAAATGTGACTACCATGGGATCATCCTCTTTTTAGACAACTTTGAAAAAGGAGAAGGTTCTCATTTTGACCTGTATATATGATTGTTATCTATGCTTCTTCCCACATAACTCCAAACCTACTAGACCAATTTAAATATACTTTACTAAAATGAAGGAATATGCTCCAACTTAGGTACCATACTAATTTTATAATGATTAGTATAATACAAGAAAAATCTATATATAAGTAGTGAAAATCTTTATATTTATGATAAATTGGGGTATTATTTTACCATAGCAAATAGTGTGTATTTGATTGATTTGATAACCTTAAATTTGATGCCATTTTTTAACATGATATCATTTTTCTATAGTAAAATTTATCAGAAGTGATGGTAGTTAATTATAAGTCTATTTTGCTACCAGATAAATTTAATTATGAAAGTGGAGAATTGATAGCATTAAATTAGCTTTAGTTTCATTATATAGAATTAATGAATTTCTAAAAAAAAGTATATATATAGTGAGTTTTAAAAAATAGGAAAACGCAGCTTTTTTAAAAAAACACAATAATTTTTTGGAGAAAAAAGGACTGCCTTCAATTTTAGGGAAAATGATTCAAGTTTTACCTTGTGGTAAAAAACTTAAGTGCATGATTTATGCCTTATGGAACTGTTTTTCTTTCTGCTCAATATCACTTTTGAGCAATTTTTAAGATAAAGTTTATTTTACCACCGCTGTCTGGCCACACCAATTGTTATTAATGTCTGTGGATCCACCGCCTGCTGCTCCAATGTGGGGTAGCAGTGCTCCACCACCTAGCGTTTTTTATCATGCAGGCAAATGCGTTTGCATGGGGTCAAACAGCCTGCCAACTTCTTCCAGTCATTTTGTCCCCCCACAGAACTTAGCGCTCCACCTGGCACACATCCACCCTTCTTGCCCCCTCTTGCCCTCCCTCACTCCATAATCCAATTTTGCCTTCAAGTTGACTATATGCATCTATTCCCATATGCTGACAAAGCAGTTATCAAATTGGCCACCGCTGCATTTGCATCAGTTGGCTTTATCAATTTTTGCCCATTAAAGTGATTTTGATATAGGTTTTCAGTTGGAGGAGGATTCTGCAGCAGCGGCTATAACTCCCTTATATATAAAAATACTCCTATCCCTACTACCTGTACTCGCCTTCCTTCAGACACCACATTAGTGGTGTCCTTTGCATCCCTCCTATCTCACCTCCCACCCTAAATTTTATATGATCAATTAAAAGTGGGGTTTCTGTCTTATGGGACACAGCCCAACCTTGTCTTCACCATACCTTATAGTGCATAGCGCCTTGCTGCACCTTGTGCCACTGCTACCATAATCCCACACCACTCTGTCATAGCCCAACAAATCCCCCCATGCTCATATTGCAGCAGCACCTGAGCATTACTTTTGGGCTCAGGTGGATAATGGTCACCGATTTTGTCCCCTCTGTTTTGGAATTGACCATTCAAAAAAACCTTCCCCCAAGCCACTTCCTCTGGTGTGGCTTCTGAGCCAGATTCAGTGGATTCCAAATAGGGAGTTTTGTTGCCACCTCCCACTCAATGTCCTCATTGATGGGCCAGAGTGGGAAATTAGCCCCCACCAAATCACTCATCCACATTAACCTACCCAAAGTTACTTATGCCAATTGGAGTCAGGCCTGGATCACCATTTGCACCCAAGCAGCCCATTCAACTACTACCCACCCAAATTCTTTGTATACTATTCTTGTGAACCAAAATCTATGGGACCTATTGGCTGAGATTGATGAATCAGGTACCATTATCACTAATGAGATCTCTGGTGAACCACCCCGGCCAGTTTAATAATGGTTGGGTCAAATTTTAAAATCCTGATTTTGACAAAACCCCATCCTCCAAATGAATTGCTCCTAAACCCAATGCCATCCCCTACCAAAGTGACCACCAGCACACCTTAGCAGCAGTGGCCTCACCACATTGCCCAGACCTCCACAAAGCAGTGGCCCAATCTGTTGCTCAATTCACAAAGGGCTTAGCATAATCAACTACCCCCCTGATTTTCCCAAAGCAGCACAGAGTAATACCAAATTGTATGATGATGCTGAAGATTCTGTCATGCATATTGTAAAACTAGCAGATTTTGACCCATCTGCTAAAATCACCAGCCACAATATTACTGAATTTGCCCAATTCCCTGATGCCCACATTCAAACTGAACATCACTTCACAAAATAAGTTGAGGCTGCCTTCCAAGCTGATCTTGAAGAAGGTAACCAATTTTTTACCCAAATCTACCCTCACCATGCTAATGCTTTAATGCCCTGGCTCTCCACTTTTGTCCAATTTTACAACTGTAGTGATTCTGTCTTGAAAAATATGCCCATAGAAGAACTGTCTGACCCCCTCTCACCCTCTGCCATGGTGGTTTAGCAGTATTCTGCTCCCCTTCTGGTTGGAAATTTTTGTTTTTGTTTTGGGTTTTTTGTTCCATTTGTTCATTTTTTTGGTTCTTTTGCTCATCCAATACCTACTTCTTAAATCATGAAAGGCGCTGCCTCACTGCTTCAGTCACAAGGACGTTGCAGTGCATTGAGGGCACCATCTAGGAGGTTGACCCAAAAGTGAGTATTGGTAAAGTCCATTGTCAGGATTTGAGATAAAAATTGTATCGAATTCCCATCTTCCAAATCTGGCCATGCTGAATCAGTCATCAAACCCAACCAAGAAAAAACTCTTTCAGGATCATCCTCACCTATTCCTGAGTCACGTGGAGCGGCCTTTCCACCCTTTCAGTCAGGTGAGCGATGATACCCATTGAGGATGCCCTCAAGAAGGCCATTCCAGAAGATCAGTAAAGATCCTGATCAGATGAGGCCCTGAAGATCCTGAAGGCACCGAGTTCTGCCACACCCTATAAATATTGAAGCATTTTAATTTAATAAATTATTCAGTAAACTAACCCATCTTTCCATTTCCTCTTTGGTGCTCTTTTCTAATTTTTCCAGCTTTGAGCCACTGTGAACCCTGGCGCCAGTCCAAGGAACTGTAGCACTGACAAAAGTGGTGCTCACTACAGGGGCTCTAAGCTGACCTAAGTGAAAACGTCTATCACATAAATGGAAACCCATAGCAGCCCTGATGACCAAATGACTGGTCAATTGAGGAGCAATACTCAATGGGTTAGTACTTTGTGGTATGCCACGCTGCCCTCGCAGCTGGAAAGGCTAGAGTTCCATGCCGCCTTCCAACTCTCGCTGCCCTCCCTAGATGGGAGCCAATATCAACTTCAGTTTGAACATACCAATGATGTTGTACAACAATTAGTCCATGGCATCTACACTGAGGGCGCCCGCTCCAGCTGCTCCCGCGCCTCCGCCATACCATCC